>CAUYON010000999.1:0-10717 GCA_963573935.1 Arctocebus calabarensis
TCTTTATATAGTGATCAAGAAAATGCCATGAAGGCTATCTGTAACAGTATGATAAAAATATTTCTGAATGTATATGAAGCACATTGTGCCCTATGATTGCACCAATGTACACAATTATGATTCAATAAAATTATAAAAAAACAACAACAACAAAAAAGGAGATTAATTTAGCCTTCCCCAAACTGATCCCAAATGGCAAAGAGGACCAAATCTTCTGGAGTTTTGCTGGGCAGGGCCGGCTGCACCACAGCTGAATGCTGAGTTCTTCTGTTGGGCATCATCTTGCTCAGAACTAGGGGCTGTGCTCTCCTGCTGGTCCCCACGGCTCACAGTGCTTTGACTTCCTCCTTGGTTTATAGCTTTTACATTCTTTGATGCCAGATCAAAGTTGAGACCTGTCTGGTATGCATCAGCAGGTATTTAATAGATGTCAATTGACAAGGTTAATGATCACAAAACTGGGGAAAAGTATATTTACTGGCACTGACTCCAACAGATATGATATTCACCCACTGCTTAAAAACATCAATGGCAATAATGGAAGGATTCCCAGAGAGGAAACAAAGAGGTTGTAGAGATCGCACCTCACTCAGGGAACTGCAAGCTAGAATATCTGAGTGGGGACAACTGGCACAGAGTTCCATCACCTCTGAAAGACTTGCTGCCCTTTGGAAAAAGACAATGGGGGGATGTCTGCATGAAAACTGTGATGAGCTCAGTTTGGCTGGAGAGGAAAGGGGAAGGAAGAAAGAGCTTCCTTGGCAAAAAAACCAATCTGATACATTAATGAAAAAGTAAAGGCTTTTATATACAGAGCTTCTCTTCCACACAGAGCCCCTTATATTCCTGGAAACTGCTGGATACTTAACTGGAAAAACAATGTCTGCCTTCTGACATGACCCATCTCTTAAGTTCAATCTACTAACTTCCATTGCCTTGAAATAGTGGAGGAAGGATCAGGTAACAGAAATCCTGGGCTCACATGACTATGCCTTTTCTGGGTGTGTGATTTTAGGCAAGACACTTAACCGCTCTGAGTTTAGCTTTCTTGTAGATAAAATATAGATGATATCAGTCATAATAATTGAGTGAGCAAGTGTCTTTGAAGGTGTGTTCTGTTTCCAGATGGTTGAGGCATCTCGTCTTGGAACAGGACAAGGAGGAGAAGAGAATACAGATAATGGTGCTGATGAATAAAGCTGCTTCCACCCTGCCCCAGCAAGGACACACTCAGAAATACAGATTTATGTAGACTGGTGTCAGGGTCTGCATTCATTAGCCAATTTAAATAATTTTATATCTTAAAATAATTATGGCATTTGCAGTACTGTTTTCTAACACAGAGGTGATCCAAAGCAAAAGTGCCCCCAAAGACCACATGAAATCATTACACTTATTTTACATTTTTAATGAATTCCCCCATTCCCAGAGCTCTGATGCCTTTCCTAGCAGCTGAGTTCTGTTTGGTCCTTCATGAGAACAGAAGGCAACCTGGCTGTTGGTATTTTAATTTCATTAGAAGACAGAGGGTATGGAGAAGTTATCTCCTCTTCAAACATTTTTATTTCTCCAAATTATCACGTAAAAAGAGGCATAAACAGGACAAAACAGGTGTTTTGTGCTTGTTTCTCAGCTAAGTCAAGCAGCTTGACCTGCAACTTGCTCACAGTGGATTTAGGGACTGAGGTTTCCCTCCCGAATCCACAGGTCCTGCTGAGCTCTAGAGAAAACAGCTCAGAAGGAAAGGAAGGGGCCAAATATACTTGGCTTCATCCAGCTTTAATAATCCTATTCCTCAAAGCAATTCCAGGGGTAAGGACTGCCCATAAACACCACGGGTAAACAGTCCGCCAACTGACAGGGAGCACAAAACACGCTATGGGACCATGACTGCCCCACGCTATCTTTATTCAGGCTGACACTTTTCAAGGACTTTCCCATATAAAGCTGTATCAATCTGAGCCTTGTAATGATACTGTCAGGCTGGGAAGATAAGCATTTTTCCCAACAGCAGTCCGCAAGGCCCCTTGGCATCTCACACCATGCTTCACTTTGTCCACTCTGTTTTCTAGTTCCCATCCACACTAGCCTTCTTTCTGCATCTGGAGTACATCACCCCATTCCTGCACCGATGCTTTGTAGTGGCTGTCCTCCCTGTGTAATCCTCTACAGCTCTCAACTGAAATGCTTTCTACACAGAGATTGCCCCTTGCCACTCTAAACAGCCTTGCCCTGCCCCTTCCCAACACCCACTTCTCTGCTGCCTGCCCTGTGTACTGATTCTGTGTATCATTCTCTGGATCCTTGCCTTGGTTTATTTGTTCATTGCTCCTGTTCCTTTGTGGAATGTAGGGTCATGGTGGGAGGGACTTTGGTTCACTGCTGTGTTTCAGGAACTAGAGCAGTGTAGATGCTAAGAAACTAATTATTGCCTCTCTCAGTTTGGCCAATGAGGAAACCAAGATCACAAAGATTAGGTGATTTTTCTGGGCTCTAGTAAAACTCATACATTTCTTAACTTGCGACCTATGCTTTTCTTTCTAGGCAAGGAAGTGCCCTGCTTGCACTTGTGGGTAACTCAGAATTGGCATGTTACCCTTTGGCATGACATAGATGGTTGAGATTTCTTGTCTTCAGAGACAGGTGATATGCATCAGATTGATACACAGGTAGGAACGGACAGTCACCATATTACCAGACAAAGAGGGTTGGCTGCCTGTCACTGTCAGCCAATTTGCAGAGATGGGTATAAGTCCACCAAACTATTTGTCAGAAGGCTGGTGATTCTGGAGAACAGTGAGAGCAGCCTCTCCAAGACTCTTCTGCTTTTCTATTTCCAAACTTACAGTTTTATACATAATCATTCACGGTAAAGATCACAATAATCCTTATTTTAAATAATAATCAGCACAACTCAGTGACTGAT
The DNA here is from genome assembly GCA_963573935.1 of Arctocebus calabarensis. Lineage (NCBI taxonomy): Eukaryota > Metazoa > Chordata > Mammalia > Primates > Lorisidae > Arctocebus > Arctocebus calabarensis. The sequence continues at coordinate 2,927 of CAUYON010000999.1, forward strand.
TACAACATTCTAATCAAAAGTAAATTCCTAAATTATTCAACATGCACATCTTTAGGGTGGAAGTTAAATTTACAAAACAGTAAGAATGGGAGACTGGAAGTAAAGACCAGCTGTGTCACGTCTGCCCCAGCCTGTCAGTCTCCATCCTATTCTCACTATATGTGCTTTCAACCCCGCTGAGCTCTGTGTATGTGATACCTTGAGCTGGGGAACCATGGTGCTGTTATGCCAGATTTTTTTGAGATTTGGGTCCCCTGTGGGGTGTACTACTTTTAAGAAACAGCCCGAAATGTTAGCAATAGACACACCTTGCTTCCATCCTGAGCTATCCAATGGTAGGTGACCTTGGGAAAGTCTATTGATCTCCCTTGGAAATAAGGACAGCATGAGCTTTCCGTGGCTACCCTGGGGTCAGGACATGCTAATTATTGTCTTTGACATTTCTCTTTAATTTTTGATTAAATCCGCATCCTATTGGATACGGGCCAAATTTCTCTCTCTCACTCCCTAAATTCTCTAAATATCTTGAAAGCTGCTTTATTATAAACATGAGTGATTGGTTGATGTCTGGTGATTAATGATGACAGTCTCCGGCGTGACTGAAGTGTTTAGGCATTCACATACAGTATTGCCATTCAGTGGGCGACATGACACTGGAGAGAAAAGGACTGCACTATGTGACCACCTCAGTGCAACTCATGGATAGGCAGAGAGCTCTGTGCCTCCCCATCACGGCCCTCAGCACAGAGAAGGCCACTCAGGACACACCAGAAGGCTCTGTCATCAGACTAGAACGTGAGAATGAAGCTGAAGCAGTGTTAATGGGCAAAGGAAAGATATTCAGGAGGGGAGTTTAAATTCCTGGTCTTCCAAGTCAAGTTTTACAGAAAAAAATGTTTTCTTCGACTCTCCTCATACGTCCTGAAGCTTTTAAGCACAGCATATTTGGGATATAGTTAGCACAGGAGAATGCTGGAATTCCTGGGTGAGAAAAGAGACAGCATTTAAGAAAATAGTGATGCTGCACCACTGTGAGGAAGCTTGAGGATGTTGACACGAATCACACTCAGCAGGTGGGCCCACCCAGGGGGAGTGGTGGGGAGCAGGAGGACCCTGATAAGGAGTGGTGGGCAGCAGGAGACCCCCATGAGGACTGGTGGGCAGCAAGAGCCCCGCCACCACGGGGAGTGGTGCGCAGCAGGCAGACCCCACCCACAGGCTTCCAACCGTAGTGAGGATGAGATTTGGCCTCTTGAAGAGTTTTAGGGAGAAACATTACTTACAAGGATGTGTTTGTTCAACTCTAAGTGGCTCCACAAATACTAGGTGTTTTTATGATGATGATTTGGCTGTGAGGACGACTGGCCAGGGAAGATATCTGAACAAAGCAGGACAATCCCATTGAAACGCTCGCCCGACTGACGCCGGCTTTAAGCTCGGTTATCTGCTGTGAAGAAGTCCCTGAGAAGCTCAGCCCCTTCCCCCCTCACCCCTCTCTGCTCCTTTAAAATATCAACAAGAGATTGGATGGGAACAATCATGTAGCCAAATGTGCTGAAGGGGACAGACTCGTATCCTTGGAAATGGCCTCTACACCCTGCTTCCTGGAGGTAAAGCAGTTAGACAGTATCCGCGCATAAAAAGCACCGGACACGCAGCGGACACTCTGAGCACCAGCCAGGCCCCTTTCCTCGTTAACAAACCCCACCTGCTGAAGGCACGCACTGCAGGGGAGGTCGGGGCGGGGAAGAGAAGCCTGCTCTGTTCACCGAAGGAAGGCAGCCGCCTCTGCTCTGGCTCCGACTCTGACCGCAGCGCGTCGACAGAAGAAAACAAAGCTGCGCAAACGGAGCAGCGGGGTACAGGGCCCAGACTCGAGGAGAGCAGAGTGCGCTCCTGCGGAGCGGAGCAGGGCGAGAGCCACGCGCCCGCGCGACGACTTCCTTCGCACGTCACTCCCGCCCCGCGTGACGACTTCCTTCGCACGTCACTCCCGCCCCGCGTGACGACTTCCTTCGCACGTCACTCCCGCCCCGCGCGACGACTTCCTTCGCACGTCACACCCCCACAGCCCTCTGTGTCCCGCGTCCGGCCGGCTGTGCGCTGGTTCTCCGTACTAGCAGGCAGGCTATGTTACGCCATCCAGTTCTACAATGAGATATTTGAACTAATTCTTCTAGGACTTGTTTTTCAACTCCATAGTGGTTGGCAAGGAGAGGTAGTGAGAATGCCGCGCAAGGTGCCGCAGTCTGATTGGCCCGTGGCCCAGACGACCCGGACGACCTGGCTGTGGCCACGCTCCGGTCCTGCTGTGTGGGCTGGTGACTGTGAGACATCCATATGCTGTGACTTGTGCTCCACCCAAAATGAATAAAGAATGAATGAGGGAGACAAAAAAATAATTAGAATTGCTGATTAAGCATTTGATATGGCTACTTTGCTTTCAACAGATCATACCACCACATGAGTTCATTATCCAGAGACCAGAGTTTGGGATAGAAAAAGAAAAAAATTACTCTTCAGCAGGGTTTCTTAGTCTTGGAAGTCTATATTTTGGGCTAGAAAATTCTTGGTTATGGGGCTGTCTCGGTATGGTAGGGTGTTTAGCGACACCCCTGCCTGATGCTGATTAGATAGATGTTGGTAGTGGCCGCCTCACCTCCAATGAGTTTGGACAATCAAAAATGACTCCAGACATTATCAAATGTCCCCTGCGGAGTGAAACTGTCCTCAGTTGAACACCACTGCAGTACTCTAGAAGGACAAATAGTCTCTTGTCCCTCTTTATGTCCTACGTCATCCCTTTCCCACTGACCTATTTGTCAGGAGTTGTTGCCAAGCTACAATGACAGCATGGTGTCTCGACTTGAGGCTGAAAGTAGTTGGTAGTTTTAAGAGAAAGTACAGGATGACGCTCCCTCAAATCATCACGATTTAAACATGTCCTGCCAAATGTGAGGATGTCACTCCTGGCTCTGAACATTCAGGAGAAAAAATGAACTTGTTGAAAGCCCAGCCACCACTGCCTTCTATGGAGGGGTTTTCAACTGTTTTTCTTTTCTTTTTTTTTTTTTTTAAGAAAAATTGACCTTTAAAAATAATTTGTCTTCCAAGATTTTTTTTCATTCTTTAATTAGTCCTTGTCTTTCACTACTGAAACATGTTACTTAACAGATCTTTGAAATTTAACACAGAATAATATCTCAAACTCTCTGAAGCTTAATAATAGCCCTTTGAAATAATTTAGAAATAGCATTTGAGAGGAGAGGAGAAAGGTTTTATTTTTGTTTTTAAATTTTTCTCTGCTCTTTTAGTGGATGGTCAATCTGCTAGGCTTCCCTCCTCTTTTCGTCCCTTATTCTCAATGAAGGACTACTGAGTAATGTTTCAGAACTTTGCACATACTTAATAATTTTTCAACTACAACCAACTAATCTACAGGACCCAGGCAGTAAGAAGGATTGTTATTGGATCCATGGAAAAGACTGCCAGATTTTCCAATTTTATTTCTGTTAACTGATGCATTGTACTTGGCATACCAATCCTCTCTCAGGATCCCTCTTAAATCAGTGGACCTAGTTCTATGATACATGGTTCCTACTTTTTAACATCAGCACACTTGCAAAAATTCATACTGACCTTGCAATATTTACACTAGTTCCATTTTCTTCTCTTAAGCTAGGTAGACAGGCAAAAAAACACTTAAGGAACAGAATGAAACCAGAGTGCAGGCAGTAACTCTGGCTGACCCTGTCACTACCCTTCAATTAGTACAAGAACTTTCACGTGTTTCTTTCTTGTACCAACCCTGTGCTACACAGGACCAAAAAAGATGTCATAGCTCATTTTACAAATGAAGAAGCTGCTACTCAAGGAGACATGGTAATTTGCATTTATTCTAAGTACTGAAGCTGGAATTTACAAAAGCTTCACTGTTCAACGAGAGATACCAGGTCTCTCTTCTGTCGTGACTTTGAAGAAACTCATTGAATTTTCTCCCCGAATGCTTTCCTTAAAACCATTTCATACAGAGTGGCGCCTGTAGCGCAAAGGAGTAGGGCACCAGCCCCATATGCCAGATGTAGCAGGTTCAAACCCAGCCCAGGCCAAAAACTGCAAAAAAAAAAAAAAAAAATTCATACACTTTCCTCTCATTTACTACCCAGGCAAGAAAGCTCGTAATTATTAATTTAAGTAGATTGAAACTTCCAAGAGAATAGAAATCATACCTTTTTTGGTGGCTAGCACAGAACCTGGTACATAGAAAATACTCAATAACAGTTTGTTGGATAAATTTGTTGAAGGAATTTGTGTATTTAAAGAACCTCAGGAAGTTCAATATAAAGAAAGAAGCAGCCCAGAGAGCAGATACTGACATTCTATGCCCTGGGAAGTGTAGTCCTGGTTTTGTGTGAAAGTGAATAAACACATTGACCAGGCTCATTCAGACTCTGGTGAGTTTGATCAGTGTGAGGAGATCCTCCTGAATTGCACTCCCTTCAGGAACATCGACAACTGGATTTTTTAATTCTGTAAAGGTAAGGGCAAATATGGCTCAAACTACGTTCTTGAGCCTTTAAGCAACCAACCAAAGCAACACCAGTACTTCTACTCTTTTACATTTCACTTGTGTGCCTATGATGCAGATGTGAATTGCAGTAATTTTTGTGAATACTCTCCCATTGTTCCTGCTGCTTCACCTCCACCTTAGAGCCAAGCAACAGGAAACCCTTGGCATTCCTAGGAATGAAAGAAATTCTCTAGTGTGGGAAGAGTCCTGAGGCTGACACCCTCCTTCAGGCCTCTTTTCCTTCATAGGTGGAAGATAGAGGTCAGGGCCTCCTTCTCAATGGAGGTGAGGCCTCCACTCACAGAGACTGACACTGAGAGCAATTACAATTCTGGGTGTTGCAGTCAAGGAAGAAAGGGAAAAAGACCACCTAACTAAGGCACTCTTCCCCAAGTTTTCCCAGGCCTGGTTTAGGGAAAGGAAAGGTGGAGCCTTCCTCTGGTGAGCTTGTTCTTTGCCCAGGCCATCCTTTCCCAGGGTCTGAGGAATAGCATCTTGTGTGGGGCATAGAGTCCTATGCTTCCTGCCTTGCCCAGATGGCTGGGAGCCAACACAGCCTATATCTGCAGACTTAAAGTTGTGTGGTTTCTCTAAAATGGTGATTCTCAGCTATAGGCAATTATGTCCCCAAGAGACATTTAGCAATGTCTGAAGACATTTTTACTTGTCACAAATGGATGTGCTACCAGTGTAACAGGTAGAGACAGAGATTCCGGTGAATGTGCTATGGTGCAAAGGACACCTCCCTTGCAATACAAAGTGAAGGAAAGCACAAAGGCAGACCTAGGAAGAGTAGTTTGTTTAGGTTTGCTGAACTGTCTTTTTTGTGTTAAAAAGGTCAATCAGCTTTCATCTGAAGGCCTGTGGTTTCTGCTAAGTTCACAAGGCCTTGGGTCAGGAAGCCTCAGGCATTTGGGGCTTGTTCGCTGTGGTTTTCCAGCGTTTATGGCACAGTGCCAGGTACACAGCATGCCTCATAAATATTTGCTGAACTAAGTACTATAAATATGGTTACAATGTCTATATTAGGAAATTGGCTTCTTTAATTAATCGGTAAGCAGGGGACAAGGAAAAGTGATGTTAAGAAATTTAAGACTGGAGCCCAGCCAATAGGTCAGCTGGGCTGCAGGACCTCATGCAGTTGGCTGTCCAGAGAGTGGTCAAATGTCTGGAGGTTTGAAGACCAGTGCACCAGCCACCAAGGCTGCTCGACCTGAGACACCAACATGGTAGAGGCCACAGAGTTCACAGACATGCCCTGATGCTCACATGGCCCTTTCTCCTCCAGGAGTCTCTGGAGCTGAAGGATTATACCAGGGGTCCTCAAACTTTTTAAACAGGGGGCCAGTTCACTCTCCCTCAGACTGTTTGAGTGCTGGACTATAGTTAAAAAAAGAAAACAACTATGAACAAATTCCTATGCACACTACACATATCTTATTTTGTAGTAAAAAAACAAAACAGGGGTGGCGCCTGTGGCTCAAAGGAGTAGGACGCTGGCCCCATATACTGGAGGTGGTGGGTTCAAACCCAACCCCGGCCAAAAACTGCAAAACAACAACAACAAAAATGGGAACAAATGCAAATACAATATTTAAAATAAAAAAAAAAAAAAAAGACACCTGCCAAAAAAAAAGACCTCCTAACTTAATAAAAAAAAGGCCCCCCCCTTAACCACAAAAAAGACCCTACTAATCACAAAATTAAAAAAAAAATAGACTTCCTAACTTCAAAAAAAAAAAAAAATTCCTAACTTGTTCTTATCTTGGTCCCCAGACAGCAGCAGGCTCTGCACTGGCAAACTTGTGACTCCTCTGATCATGAGTCTCAATCTCACCTGAGACTGAGAGGAGGAGTTGAGAGACAGAGAGAAGGAGGGGAGTTGGAGAGTGCGGCGCACATTCCACACATGCGCACTGCAGCCAGGGACGAGTCAGCTGCTAAGCAGGACAGGCACTGGTGGCAAAAACATGCAGCGGGCCAGATAAATGTCATGGGTGGGCCACATTTGGCCCACAGGCCATAGTTTGAGGACCCCTGGGTTATATATTCAGTGACTCTTCAGGTACTTGGGGGAGGCTAGTTCATCAGCACTTTGGAAGCCAAGATCTCAAGATGAAAGCCTGATTTGGGGCTGGGCTTTTCTTGCCCAGATCTCTGTCTTTAAACCTTTTATTCATTGTTTCCTACGTTAGTTCCAAAAGGCCAACCCCTTGTTCTGCAGCCTTCTGTGGCTTCTGACCAAATCAAGTTCAAATGGTGGTTGTAGCAGTGCTCAGAGCTCTTTGTGCTTGGCCCCACACCTGTCCTTGCCCTTATTTCTGCCTCCTGTGTGCTGTACCATAGCTCCACTACGGCTAGGCCACTTGCTTTTCATGAAAGAGCCCATAACCCTTCCTTGGGGCCACGGCCCTGCAGTAGACAAGTGGCACCATCCCCTGGCCACCACATCACCCCGTGGTGGTTCACTTCTGTCCTACATGCTTCTCCTTTCACTGTGTTAATTTTTCAGCCCTTCTGCTCCATAAATATGCAAATCATTCAACATTAATGCAGTCAGAATCCCAGAATAAATACTTAGTCCCTATCTACTGCTTGCATAGGAAATGTATGTGAATTAAATAGATAATGGTATCTGAAAAATGCTTTCTTCTTCCCAGAGTAACTATCCTCCTTCAAAGCCTTATTCAGATTTAGCACCAGCCCCAGTATGTGCTCAGCATAGCAAGAAAGACCCAGCTTGCTGAAAGCAGAGGCCTCAGTGCTTTGCTGAACTGTGGTTAGAACTAAGATGGATAGTTAAGATGGTGAAAATGCTCTTGAGTTGATCATTTACTTTAAAGTTTTAAATTTAATCAAAGGTTTTCTCTGCCATGCTGCTATCTTGTGTCAGACACATTTCTATCTTCAGGAGCTATAGACTTTGAGGGTGCTAATGAAACTCCAATTTCATAGGGGCTTTGATTAGATGTCATCACCATTGTCCATTATGAAATAAATATCTTTTTTTTTTTTTTTTAATAGAGACAGAGTCTCACTTTGGTCTCAAGTCACCCTTGGTAGAGTGCCATGAAGTCACAGCTCACAGCAACCTCCAGCTCCTGGGTTTAGGTGATTCTCTTGCCTCAGCCTCCAGAGTAGCTGGGACCACAGGCACCTGCCATAAAGTCTGGCCATTTTTTTTTGTTGTTGTTGCAGTTTGGCTGGGACCGGGTTTGAAC
>CAUYON010001001.1:0-19023 GCA_963573935.1 Arctocebus calabarensis
ACACTTTTACACTGCTGGTGGGACTGCAAACTGATACAACCTTTTTGGAAGGAAGTATGGAGAACTCTCAAAGAACTCAAGCTAGACCTCCCATTTGATCCTGCAATCCCATTACTGGGCATCTACCCAGAAGGAAAAAGATCCTTTTATCATAAGGACACTTGCACTAGACTGTTCATTGCAGCTCAATTTACAATTGCCAAAATATGAAAACAGCCTTAATGCTCACCAATCCAGGAATGGATTAACAAGCTGTGGTATATGTACACTATGGAATACTATTTAGCCATTAAAAAAGAGGAGACTTTACAGTTGTACTAACCTGGATGGAAGTGGAACACATTATTCTTAGTAAAGCATCACAAGAATGGAGAAGCATGAATCCCAGGTACTGAATTTTGATATGAGGACAGGTAATGACAATTAATGACACGGTGGGGGTGAGGGAAGGGGTGAGCAGAGAGAGGAAGAATGAGGGAGGGGTGGGGAAAGGAAGAGCAGGGAGAGGGAAGGAGCAAGGGGGGTGGGGTCTTGGTGTGTGCCGCCCTTTGGGGACAAAACACGATTGTAAGAGGGACTTTACCTAACAAATGCAACCAGTGTAACATGGTTTCTTGTACCCTCAATGATTCCCCAACAAAAAAAGAAAAAAAAAAAAAGATTTGGGGCAGTGTCTGTGGCTCAAGGAGTAGGGCACTGGCCCCACATACTAGAGGTGGTGGATTCAAACCTGTCCCCAGCCAAAAACTGCAAAAAAAAGAAATGTTTTTTCCCCTGTTGTTACCTTTTCCTTTTTTTCCCCCAGTGATCTAATTACCTTTGTTTATTCATTTGCTCTGACATCTGATGGGGTTGGGGAGGAGGAGGATGAAAAGAGTGTGGTTAATCTGCCACATTTAACCAGAGCCTTTGACTCAACTCCTTTGTCTGCCATACCCTCACTTCATATGCTAGGAAAACTCGAAAGCCAACACCAAATAAGGGGAAGCACTACCCTAAACGAGAGGAATTTGAATTGTAGTGAACAGATCAATGGATGGAAGCTAAGAGAAAAAGTAAACTTGCACTGCATAAATTTTGGGGGTTTTTGTTGTTATTGTTGTTGTTGTTGTTTGTAGAGACAGAGTTTCAGTTTGTCGCCCTCGGTAGAGTGCCGTGGCGTCACACAGCTCACAGCAACCTCCAACTCCTGGGCTTAGGTGATTGTCTTGCCTCAGGCTCCCGGGTAGCTGGGACCACAGGCGCCTGCCACAACGCCCGGCTATTTTTCTGTTTTTTGCAGTTCGGCTGAGGTTGGGTTTGAACCCGCCACCTTAGGTGTAAGGGGCCAGTGCCCTACTTGATGAGCCACAGGCACCACCCATTTTTTTTTTTTCTTTTGAGACAGAGTCTCACTTTGTCACCCTGGGTAGAGTGCTGTGGCATCATAGCTCACAGCAACCTCAAACTCTTGGACTTGTTGTAACTGAGAACACCCATAAAAATAAGGACCCCCCAGGCTTGGTGCCTGTGGCTCAACAGGCTAAGGCACCAGCCATGTACACCTGAGCTGGCGGGTTTGAATCCAGCCTGGGCCAGCCAAACAACAATGATGGCTGCAACCAAAAAAAAAAAAATGGCTGGGCATTGTGGCGGGCACCTGTAGTCCCAGCTACTTGGGAGGCAGAGGCAGGAGACTCGCTTGAGCCCAGGAATTGGAGGTTGCTGTGAGCTGTGATGCCACAGAGCTGTGATGCCACAGTACTCTGTCCGGGTGACAGCTTGAGGCTCTGTCTCAAAAAAAAAAAAAAATACTGACCCCCACTTTGGGTACAATTCAGAGGTGATTTTATTTATTCCTACGCAGGGGGGCCGCTGCAAAAAAGGCAGACGGCCCAAATCAGATGGTCATTTATTACATCTGTACAGACAGACTGCTGTCCCAAAGGGTAAACGGCCAAAGGTGGTTACATCTGCACAGTTGGACCACTGCCCCTAAAAGGCAAATGGCTAAATCAAGTGGTTGCATCTGCACAGACGGACCGCTACCCCCAAAAGGCAAACGGTCCCTAAGAGAAATGCAGGTAGCCTTTTATACCCTTTTTGTGCTGATGTGGCAAAGCAAGCATGTACAAAAGCAAAAAGGCGGGTTACAAGGCGGAGTCACAGTCAGGTAGTTGGCTCAGGGGGGTAACTCAGTAACCATGGGGACAACTTGGAAAGCCCAGTATCTGGGAAACTCAGTTTCCTGGGAATCTCTGCTTGAGTGAGTTTTTACTATTGTTCAGCTGGCTAGGGAGGTTGAGGTAAGTTTCTCATCATTGTGGTTAGACATTGCTAGGGAGTCAGGGAACTCAGAGAACTTCCTTGTCAGAAACCTGTTCTCAGAATTAAACCAAAAAGAGGGGTTTGAGACAGATGGGGACTCAGGCTGAAATAGTTAGAGGCCTTTAGGAGTCTTCTTGCCGGGTCAGTTACTACAGGCTCAAGTAATTCTCTTGCCTCAGCCTCCTGAGTAGCTGGGACTACAGGCACCTCTGATTGTTTTGTCCAAGTAATTCCCCTCAGTTATCTTTGGGCCTACGTGACAAAGCATGTGTAATTTGACTAACTCTTTTTTTTGCATTGGATCATTAGTATCTCCTGTCAATTAATGTCAAGATCAAGGGCCAATATAAAAGGCTCTTCCTTGAAGCAAATGAAAAATCTGTGCAAAGCTAATTGGAGTTAAGTGGACTTTTACCCATCCAGTTGGTCTTGCCTGGGGCCTGGGTGAGACAGTATAAAGTTATGATTATCCAAACCCCAGCTCTAATATTCACCACCTATGTTGAACTTGGGCAAATTATTTAACCTCTCTAAGCCTCAATTTCCTTATCTGTAAAATGGGAGCAATACTACTTACTTCACAGAATGGTTGTGAAAATTAAATGTGAAACGTCCCGTACTAACCCAAGGACATAGTAAAATTTCACTGCGTCTCAGTTCTCTTGGATCCTTTCCCTGCCTCTGTTATCCGAGTGCTATCAATCCTTAGTTGCCACTAAAGAAGATGCACATTAATAAAGAATAAGTTGTGGGTGGTGCCTGTGGCTCAGCAAGTAGGGCGCCGACCCCACATACCGAGGGCTGCAGGTTCAAACCCGGCCCCAGCCAAACTGCATCAAATATTAGCTGGGCGCTGTGGCGGGCGCCTGTAGTCCCAGCTACCTGGGAGGCTGTGGCAAGAGAATCGCTTAAGCCCAAGTGCTGGAGGTTGCTGTGAGCTGTGACTCCACAGCACTCTACCAAGGGTGATAAAGTGAGACTCTGTCTCCACAAAAAAAAAAAAAAAAAAAGGAAACAAACTTTTAAAATGTTAAAAAACCCAAAGGTAAGCAGGCAAGTAGCAGAAACCAGATTGAAAACCTCATTGGCTGGACTCCAAAGCCCATGCTGAAATAAGAACTTTGAATTATTCCCACCCATAAGAAATTGGCTTTCATTAGCATCTGTAAGGTATAATGGACAGAATAAACACCTGTCACAGGTAAAGCAGTGTACCTGTGAAAAGGTTTTTACTCTGGAGGTGTATAATAGTATCCCATCTGTGTTGGATATTTCAAGAAAGTATAGACTACATACGCTCACCCTACATTTTTGTTACTCTGATTTCAAGCAATTCTTTTATTTTGGAAGTACTCAAGCCATATACTAAATACCACTTTTTAGGATAAGATGTGTTAATACTTAAATAAAAGCTATATATTAACAAAGATGTGCTCTAGAAGGGGCAGGGGAAAAACTACTTAAAATTTGCTAAATATCCAGGGGAAATATGATAGGCAAATCCAAATCATTCATTAGCTTCTTACTTAAATAACTTGAAAAATATATATGGTTAAATGTTTCGGGAAAATTCGTAACGTAAATTTTAAAAGGATAAGGCCTATGGGGCTTTGAAGTAAAGAATTGCTTTTCACAAAAGAACCACTTGTGATAATTCACACAGAGAAACACATGACATCATAGTGTACATTTTATTTATAAGGGATTAGTCGGTTCTATCCTGAGAACAAGTACAATGCACCTCAGATTTTCCCTAGGCTTCTGAGATTATGTTATGACATTGATTTCTATACCTGTCATCATATCGTAACCTGAAAATGTATTGCTGACCTGGGAGGGCAACCACAGCACTAAGATTGCAAAAGTATCATCACAGAAAGACTGCAATTTATTGTTACTTACTACCTAAATTCTGAAAAACAAGTTAAATTTTGCATCACTTCTCCTTTGATTTTCAAATAGTTTCTAATGACTAAATTAATACATACAATGGAAGACTTTTAAAAATGTGATTGTAGGAGTCTAGCAATGGCAAATTAATTTGGACAAATGCTCAGCTCAAAAAGCTATACAAAATGTTAAAATATATATGTATATATTCTCTAAGGTATTGGAAGGCCAAAAAATAGAGAAGAATTACCAGGCCAGGATCTGGAAAGGATGGGGCGCCCAGGAGATGAGCCTGGCTTTGGGAGCTACTTATTGTCTGGAAGAGTTGAAGAATCTAGAAGGGGCAGCTGAGAGGCTAGGAAGCTGAACGGTGCTTTGGCTGGTCTGCCAGTGCTAGCAGGAGAGGGGTTAGAGTCCAGGGCATGCTGGCTCCTTTTAGTTTGTGCTTGCAAGGCATATCCCAATTTAAACCCAAATTATATCTACATTAGAAGAAAAAGAAAGACTAAAGGTTCCAATGTAGCGGAAAAGTTTACCGGAGTGAATTTTAAAAACATATGCTTTAATAGACACATGTAAAGCAAAACAATATAGAAAGTTGTAAGTTAAAGAATAATAAATGTTGTGCCACAAAACTCCAACAAAGACATAGTGTATCTATCTTAGTATAAAACACAGTAATATGAAGGAAAAAAATTACTACAGATAAAACAGTTTATTTCTTAAGGATAAAAATTTAAATTTATATTTAAGAAAATATAATCACTCTAAATGTACATAGACAATATAGCATGGCCTCAGAATATACAGGGTGAAAATAAAGTTCATGTGCAATGTAAAATAGACAACTATTTATATAAAACAAAAATTAAAAGTACTGAAAGGTAAATTAGACAAATTTACAATATAATGGAAAATTCTAACAGATCTCCTTTAGTAAATGTTAATACAGACTACATAACAGTAAGAACTTAGGTAATTTGAACATATGCTTAACAATTTTGATCTGATAGACAAAGAACACAATCATTTGAAGCACATAAATTCATTTTCAAGCACATATAATTATCATCTTTTTTGAACACATAAATTCATTTGTAAATATTGACCCTCTTCTCAGTCATAAAGTTTCAATAAATTTCAAAGGACTGACTTCTATGGTATGTTTCTGACCAATAAAGGTAAAACAGATCTTAAAAATTTTAGATAATGTTCCATGTTGAAAATTAATCAGTATACGCCAGACCATTTATAGATTCAATATAATCTCAATAAAAATCCTGGCAGGATTTTGCTTTATTTTATTTGACAAGCTGATTCTGCAATTATATGGAATAATGAAGGCCAAAATCATCTTGATATCAAAATTTATTTAAAATCACATTAATTTGCACAAGATAATATTGACACCAGGATAAACAGACCTTTGGAATTGAACAGAGATCCAAGAAACACCCACTCATCTATGAACAACTGATTTATAACAAAGATCACACTGCAAATCAGCAAGGAATGGAAGATCTTTTCCACAATTTGTACAGAGACAACTGGATGCCTGTGTGGAAAAAAAAAATCATACTTGATCATTACTTCACACCATATACAAAAATATGAAAGATACATTATTCAATTTCTAACAAATAACATTACAAAATATATTTATGACTTAGAGTAGAAAAATCCTCCTTAAACAAAACATAAAAACCATGAAAGCAAGGATTGATAAACCAGGCTACATTAAATTTAGTCTAGTCGTGAAAGATCATGAGAGCAAGAGTTGATACATCAGACTATATTCAAGTTCAAGACTTCCATTTTTCAAAAGACATCATGAAGAGTCCCAGCTCTACAACAAATCAATGAGGAAAAAACCAGTGCAATAGTAATAAAGGCAGCAGGCTTAAACAAGGGCTTCACATTAGAGGGTGTCTAAATGGCTGGTGAATATGAAAGGTGCGCAGCATTGTAAGTAAAGAGGGGAATGGAAATTAAAACCAACATCAGAGACTACAACCACAAGAATGGTCAGAATGAAAAACTCTGATGCTACTAGTATTTGAAAATAAGTGAGATAGTGGGAACTCCAATACTGATAACAACAGTAATGTCGGAAGGAATCATATGGAAAACCGTGTAGAACTAATTTTTAAATGTGAATATGCTCATACCTACTAACCTAGCATTTCCACACTATATGCCTGCATCAAAACATCACATATACACTATAAAGACATATAACTATTATGTACCCATAATGAGTCAAGAGTTTTTAAAGAATTAAATATATATGGCTATTTGAAATTACAATGATGTGCTTGAAAATGAGTAAAAAATATGTTGATATTGCAGCATTAGTTTTGGGGAACGTTCACCAACAACCAAGCCAAACAATATTAATGCGAGCAAATATAACAATAATAGCATACATGTGCTTCAAGACAGATGCTCAAGAATGTTTATGACGTCATTATTCATGATATCAAAAATAATAGCAAATGCACAAATAATATTGGCTATGACATATAGCACTTACTATATCAGGTACTATTCCAAGCACTTTATATTTATTAATTCCTTTAATCTTACAAATCCTATCAAGCATATAGGACAGATATATGTGAATACATATTCCCTCCTTTAATCTGAATCACGCAAATACTATTTGTGGCAAAACAGAAAGCACAAGAAAAACAGCTCCAACCGTAATAGTCATCACTGCTCCCAGGGGTACAACCTTTCCAAAAGTCACAGGTCACAACAAACAAACAAAGACACTTGTCAAGGAGTTTATGCCAGTAAATCAAGAAGAGATTAGCTGTGTTAAAAGAGATCAAGTATCTGTCCATCAGCTAAAAGTGGACCCATTTAGGAAACTTTGTAAATAAATGAGTGAATTTAACAGAATTTTTTAAATCCATATTGTCTAATTAATCTCAATTTTGGATATCTCTTTTCTTGCCTTAGAGTTTTCCTTACTATGTGGATGTAGAATACATTTGTTTTTAATTTTTAAGATTCCACTATAGTATTGAAATTACATTATCTTATATCAGGTAATATTCTAAAAGGAAATGAAGATGAGCTTTTACAGAACAGTAATAAGACACAGCCAACAAATGTGCCATGATTGGAGGAACGTGTTCAACCAACTAGGACATCATTAAATATGCAAACTCTACAGTATCTTTGCAGTTTTAGAAAGATATCTTGAGTCTGAGATTAAAACTTTAGAATTGTGTTTGGGTTTGTTACTTAAATGTACAGGCTTTTATTTGGTAAAACAAAATCAGTTTCCTTAAACACATGGAATGGCGTGGTCAACTCACTTAGAGATGATTGAATATTCTCCTTATCACTTCTCAACTTAGATTTGCTGTAGACCTGCTGCTTGTCTGAATTCCTTAGCTCTGTCAACATATAAAATAACTATAGATATAGAACCACATTCCTGCTATAATTTTAATAAAAAAAAATTGGTATGGACTTCCCACATGGTAATACCATTTACAGAACCAAAATAATAGAAATCAATCAACATATTATGTAAAATATTGTATTGATAACTTTGAATAAAAGTCAATTAAAGTCCTATTTCATCTGAATTTATTGAAAAATTTTAAACTATATTATTAATATTAAACAGCGGTGATGAAACACATAAGATAAAGTCACTTTACTACTATCTTGATGAAATATGTTATTTATATTAGGGAATACTAATTTTATTTTCTTTTTTTTCCTCTTTGCTGATAGTAATACAATCATTCTCACAACAGAAACATTACAGTAATATAGTAAAATCTATGTTTAATGCTAAAGAGGTATCAAAATTTTATCTCTTTCACAATCAGAATGCTATATGGTATGATCCAAACTTTTAGGTTAATAGATTTACTTTAAATTAACAAGTTTCAAATATATCCTGAGTGTCTATTCATCAGTTCCGCACTGAGACGTCTTTTGTAAACCCTACTGTATATTATTAATTAAACTTTGACTTTAATATAATTATACATTATACACAGTTTTTAAAAACCATACAAAGATTTCATATATCACTTACCTGTGTTGTCCCAATGGTAACATTTTGTAAAACCATAGTACAGTGTCACAACTAGGAAAGGAACATTGATACAGTCAAGGTATCCATTTCATTCACCACAAGGATCCCTCATGTTTTTCTTTTATAGTCACATTCACTTCCCCTTTGTCCTTCCCCTGTTCTAAATCTACCCCCAATCTGCCCTTTATCTCTCCAATTTTGTCATTTCAAGAATGTTATTTAAGTGGAATAATATGGCATGTAATCTTTTAGTATTGGCTTTTTTTACACTCACATAATTTTCTGGAGATTCACGCAAGTTGTTGTGTGTATCCATAGTTTCTTCCTTTTTGTCAGTGAATAGTATTCCGTTGTATAGATATACCACTGTTTGCTTAATCATTCACCTGTTGAAGGACGTCTGGGTTGTTTCCGGTTTTGGGCTATTACAAATAAAGATGCTAGAAACATTTGTGGAAAGGTATTTGTGTGAATGTAAGATTTTCCTTATCTAGGGAAAATGCTCAGAAACACAGTTGCTGAGTCATATAAGAGTTACACATGTTTAGTTTTTTAAGAAACTGCCAACTGATTGCCAAGTGCTCATACATTTTAAGTTCCCAGCAGCATTGTAGAAATGATCTAGTTTCTTTTCATTCTAGCCAGCATTTGATGACCTCTCATTTTTTTTAGCGCATGTAAATTGCTAGCACACAAATATTCAATGTGTTTGTGTAGTTTTATTTCCTTATGAAATGATCTGTTCAATTGTAGCTGAATAAAACATGGACAGTTACCAAAAACTGACAATAAAGGTGGAAACCAGTAAAATCATACCAATAAACTAGGTAAAAATGACATATCTTATATCGCTTTGACAATCAGAATGCTGCATGGCATGATCCAAACTTCTATATTAATAGATTTCACATGGGTACTAATATAATTTTTATGAATCAATGTCCTCCATTACAAAAAATACTCTTGACAAGCTCATCTTCCCCAACCACATCTTTAGTCAAAAGAAATCAGCCTATAAGTGTGAATAGATGAACAGTATTTTCACATGCATTCCTTTCATTGTCTTTTCTTTCGCTTTCTTTTCCTTTATACTCTTTTCATATTTATTCACCAAAGCCAGTTGAAACCTCTCAAACACAATTGTCCACAGAAGTGTTGCTAACCAAAAAACAAACAAAAAAAAGTGGTAATCCATCTAGTCTCAACTCACTACCTTAAGAAATCCATGGGATTATATGCCTATTCAGTTATTTGGGGAGTTAAACCCAGGCTTAGCTATAATAAAAGCTTGCTATATGTCTTTTGTCTTCTTACTGGAATATACATTTCTCACATGCAAAACTGAGAAGCAGGAAGCAATCACAGGAAGAGGAAAGATAGCAATACAAACTGAGAAAAACCAGAACTTGTTCGCTTGTGTTTTAAGTTAGCCTCTGCTTTCCATACCTTAGGATGCATCAAGCTAAAAGAATGTGACTCAAGCAACCCCACAGATTTACAGGCATGCACATAAGTCTATGTAGTTGCAAGGCTCCAAGCAGAAAGTTTATGTTCATTTAAGAGTGGAAAATTTTCAAGTTCTTCCAGAAGCACCATCTGTTTCTACTGGCTGGTCTTGGTTTGAAATATTTATTACAATAACCTCAAATTTATCAGGTCAACCTTTAGATTGCCTTCTAAAATTGGCTATTGAATATTTATAATTTTTAATTAAAACACAAAAATTTGTTTTATCATTGCATTAAAAGCAGTTCAATATATTTATCATAACAAAAATAACAGAAAAAATTAATTGCTTATCACATTTAATAGGTTTGAATCCTAAAGATATATAATTGGACCACAAGATGGCGCTACAGAGATTACATTTTTGAAGAGATTCTTGTTAGAAACTTCAAACAACTAAAAAAAAAATTTTTTTAATTTCCCACAACAGTTATCACAGGGTATCTGCCTTATCAGTCTGTTAATGAGGAATGGAAAAAAAACAGAGTTCTCAGAATCAAAGCCAGGACTTTAAAAGCTGACAAACAGTTTTCTATGAATCTTTATGATCTGGTAAGTATCAGTATCTCAAGAAAAATATAAGTGACTACTTAAAAACAAAGTTAATGATAAACTACATGCTGTGAAAGAATTAAATATAGAAACTCTGTGGAAAATTTATTTCCAAAGACAGCAGAGTTTAAAGAGATGTTAAATCGTATTCATCTCAATGAGAGTTAGTTTTAAGAAATGGGGACAAGAAAATACAATTTTTGGCATAAGAACTCCACATATAACTTCTTTGATTTTTATTAGAGCAACAAACTCTAGCTAAAAATAGACAAAAAATAGTTAAGGATGTGATTACCATTCCAAAATTGATTACTCAGTTCCCACCTGGTTGAACTAAAACACAACTCTTGATGCCTACAGACCATGAACAGCCAATCCAATTCAACAGCATTTTCTCAACTCCTGTTTGGCTGATGGCATTAGAGAGCATTGGATGTCACAGGCTGCTGCTTCTCCCAAGTGACGATATCAGTTCTTTTTTTCTTCTGACTTTGTCAAGGCTGTATTTTCCAGTTTAAACTTTTCCCCCACCCATACTCAATACGTTTTTACCATTTAGGACCATAAGAACTAAGGTGCAATTCTTCCCTGTTTTTCTTTATTTCAAAATGTCATTTTGGTGAATATTAGCCATTTGAAAAAAAAAAGCGTACAATAAATATTTAAGTTTGTTTGCACAAAGTTATACGTGAAAAAACAGAATAGAATCCCAGCAGTTTTTGAAAGCATAAAAAGCAACCTAGAAGAGATGTCCAAGTCCCACGAGACCAGTTTTTTTTCCTAATGGGAAACATTTCAGAGAATGAGTCATATGTAACTCAGCTAGGAGTTTTAAATCTTTAAATCTTAATCCTTTGAATCTTTATGAAGGAGAGTCCTTAAAGGAACGCATTCCATGCCTAACTCCTAAAAGGCCTCTTTCAGATGAAAGTATAGCAGCAATTATGCTGGGCCATCTTGAAATTCTTTATTACTGAGCAAAATTTTCAGACTTCAGTTCTTAATTCCCCAGTTAAATAGTAAAGGGAGGAGGAAACGTATTCCCTTCTTTGTGTTCACCTTCAGTTTGATGGCTGATTAGTAATATTGATAACCATAGAGAAGAAGATATAACTGTAGTGCAGCTGCTGTCATTATTTCTTTGTTCGGTGAACACTACTGAATTTCCAATATATGTTAGGTATATATGACCCAGACAGAAGACCAGAGCCAACTGCTCCAGCATCCACAACTGAAGCACACCCCTGCCAAAGGGCATCGGCTCAGGAAGACGGGCAGCATGCAAAGGACAAGACCACTCTAAAGCAGCTGAAGGTGACAGACGCCGAAAATTTGAGGCATTGTGTATTTAAGGATGAATAAGATGCTGTCTTTATCTTTAAAGTTTTCATAGTCAAGTTGGGAAATAGGCATTCATACAAACAATGGCAAAGACTACTGTAATTGTTCTCATTGCACCATAAGGATATTGATCTGAGATGCAGCAGACATAAGACCCTAACGGCATATTCACTACACTCAAACAAGAACTGCTTACAACTGTTGGCTGAGCACTGTCTTGCACCATCTGAGTCAATGAGTAACAACAAAGAAACAGGAGATCTTACAAGGTTCTATCTATTACTCGATTTGCTGACTTTCTAGCTTACGCAAGAAAACCACCATCCACAGAACATTAGAGAACAGTGGGTTTTAGCCTCTCTGACACTGCCTCCAAATGACAGGTACTCAAAAAGTTGAGAATCCATTTAGGCAGCAATAATCTAAGAAGGCAGTTTGGAATAAGGCAGTTTCTACTCTCCCTATTCTGTTGAAGCTCCATTTTTCAGAGTCTATAAGGAATTCTTAATTGAACGTGCAAACATTTCTCTGGAGTTACATCATGCTTTACTTTTTGCTATTCCATTCTTTCTCCATCTCCTTCTCCCCTAACCCCATCATACCAAGCCAGATGCCAAGCCCCGTAGCTACCATGGCAGAGTCTCTCACATTATCGCTTCTTTTCCATTCACGCTGTCTGTATCAGTTGAAGTTCTCAGAAGTTAGATGTACATTTAAAGGATTAACTGAAAAGAGGCAAACCAAGAGACTATTTACACAAGTGTAAAGGATAGTCAAGTATGCAGGGACTTACAACAAGTGGGAACTGTTACCACTTTGAGGCCTAAAAGAGCAACAGGGGGCAGTTATGTTGCTGAAATCCAGAGAGAGAGCTATATCCTAGGGAAAGGGCCCACCTGATCAATACTGTGAGTGCAAGAAGAAGGTGACAGCAATTGCTAAAACATGAAGTGTAGCAGATATGCAGTAAGGGACAAGCACCCTGACCTCTTTCTACTCCCACCCTCCAATCTCCTACTTTTATCTCCAATAACCAAGGCCAGTTGGAAGACAAAGATAAAGTAACCCAAGTGATGTGGCCCAGAGAGCTCAGAAGGGCGAAAAATATATCTTCAAAGGCAAACAGGGAAATACCAGGAAAGTCACGCTCCAAAGCTAAAAACCCAAGGATTCCTCATATACCTTATTACAATTTCCTTAACTGTTCTTTTTTATTTGTAGTCAATCTGCCAGCCCAAGTAGTATTTCCATAAATGTTGTATAAATTATTTTTTATAATAATTGAATTCACACATTGGAAAGAAATTTTCTGACTACCTACCCATCACTATTGCTACTTCTTTCATTGGTCACTGAACACTTGTATCTCTCTAAAACTATTGTGTTTGATGTTTATCTCCTTATCATCCATTTCTCTAAGATAAACGTAAGCTCCCTGAGAATAGCAAACTGCACCTGGCACAGATTAGGCACTTGATTATGAATGAATAAATGTGTGAATGAATGATCACATACACTCAACAATTTGACAGGTGCACAATGAATCAGTCACAGAACTTGAACAAAGAAGAAGAAACTAATTCATCATTCTAGTAGCCAACATCCAAACCTCTTTCATCTTCAGAGGTAGTTCCCCACATATGTATTATTGGTAGGATGCAGAATCCTCACTCTTTTTTTTTTTTGTCTGAGACAGGATCTCCCTCTGTTGCCTGGGCTAGAGGGAAGTGGCATCATCATAGTTCACTGCAACATCAAAGTCCTGGGCTCAAGGGATCCTCCTGTCTTAGCCTCCCAAGTAACTGGGACTAGACACATGCTGCTGCACTTGGCTAATTTTTCTATTTTTTTATTGAGTAGAGATGGAGTCTTGCTCTTGCTCAGGCTGGTCTTGAATTCCTTACCTTAAGTGATCCTCCTGCCTCAGCCTCCCAGATGCTGGGATTACAGGTGTAAAGCACTGTACTCAGCCTTCATCTTTTATTGTAAGAGCAAAAGGATAGAAATCAACAGTTTCTCTGTCCAGCGGCAGCCCGACATAGCCATATGCTCTATGGCCAGCCAATCAAATGCTTCCACTTTGATCCTAGAGAGAGGCAAAGAGAAACATGTTGTCGGCACATAACTTCCTATCTCAAGAATCTACTAGTGATACCTTTTAAGGTTTTTCCTATGAAGTACAAATGTCTTGTGTCTATTCTTTAGATTCTTCTTGTCTAGCATTAGATGAATTAAGAGATGGTGTTAGAGTTCAATGTCAAGTCTGTCCTATAAAAATTACCCATATTCTACCCATATATCTTATTGTCTTTTTAATAAACTTAATGAGTAAATGAGTCAAAAGGAAATTAGTTGGCCAGACATGTTTCATTTTACCCTACAATCTAGAGAACGGATATTATAGACAAATAAATATTCAAGCTACATCATTTAAATTTTTTAATAATACTTTTAAAATGGAAATTTACTGCTCATTTATTAACCTTTAAAAAGTTTCATTTTACCTCCTATAAAGAAAGCAAGCAACTAGAAAAATCAACAATGAAGAATTAGAGAATTTGTCTGCCTTGTTTCATAAAACTGATTTTGCTATTTTAAAAGACTTTAAATCACAAAGTGATTTATAGTATATATAATAAACAGTATATATAACGTTTAAATGTTTGATTGGAACTGTGGCATTAAAAATTCACCACTATTTCTTCTCCTTTAATTTAAGGGATGCCTGGAAAAATAGCATTTGAAAGTTCTTCATAGAATGGTAGCAGTCTTCATAGAATGGTAGTTTCTAATCCAAAGTCACAGAAAGTCCAGTTCAACTCAATCAGGTAAATATAAAATACATATTTCTATTGGCTGGTCAATCCTTAAATGGACATCAGACATAGTTTTTGCTGATAGAAAAGAACAATGAACCTACAAAGGAAAAGAAAAGAGGGAGGGAAAAGTTGTATTCAAATGCATCAAATCTTATATCATTGATGGCATTTAATGAAACAATAATGAGACAATTCCCATGTATAGGTCTTATTAGTCTCATATTAGCCTTGCGTTAAGAGTCTGATTCTCAGTCCAATATTGACAATTAAAGAATTAATAATGCAGTTAGCTAATTTGAGAGATAATATTTTTTCATAAAAATATTTTCCATTGAAAGAGAGTGATTACAGAGTACTAGAAATAAAGAGAGAGATAATAAAAGATACATAGATATTCAGATAAATTTGAAATTTTTTATATGGCAATGAAAATAACACTCATTTTGCTGGACATAGTTTCCAGTAGATAAACACTGATGAAATGTAAGAAATATTTCAATTTACAAATTCTGCGATTTATCTCAAGGCAACAGGAAACCCCTAAATAGTTCCCAGTGTAAGGAAAGTTTAAGTCATGTCTTTACTTACTGAGGTTGAATAAAACACATGTCAGCAACATCTAATACATCTACCCCAGTAATTCCCAGTATCGGTTTGCTCCAGGATACATCCCTAATTTAAAATAATATATCTTAAGACTCTGGAAAAGAACTCAAAGAATGCACCCAAATAAGCAATGAAACATTGCAATTCCTAAATTGCAGGAACACAGTAATCTTTACCTATTACAGCTGAAAAACTTTATGGGTTAAAGGTCAGGGAAATTACTTCTTGAATGGTAGAAAGGTTATTTGCCTGGTGCTATAGCTCCATCCAGTGGCCACTAATGATGACCCAGACCAGCAGGACTCCAGCTGTAAAAGAGAACAAATAAAAGAACTCCATGGGGAGGGGACTTCCACAAATTGGCTTCGACCATACTAGACGCTGCAACCTCACTTGCCCCTAAACATATTATTTCAGAGTATTCAAAGAGTCTCCGAGCCACAAGAACATTAATTTTAGAATGAGGAAACAAAATCATTCCAGACATCTCAGTTAGGTACACAGTGTGTACAGAATATAGTGCAAAGTGGTCCACTGTTCAGATACTTCACTCTACATAAATAAGAACCCTGACACTGACTTTCTCACTTTTAAAAGTAGGTGATAGAGGATGCCATGGCTCATGCCTATAATCCTAGCACTTTGGAAGGTTAAGATAGGAGGATAGCTTGAGGCCAGAAGTTCAGGAGCTGCCTGTGCATCATAGCAAGACTCTGTCTGTAGAAGAAATTTAGATAGACAGATAGATAGATAGATAGATAGATAGATAGATAGATAGATAGATAGATAGATAGATAGGTAGGTAGGTAGGTAGGTAGGTAGGTAGATAGATAGATAGATAGATAGATAGATAGATAGATAGATAGATGTGAGTGGCATGTATATCTGAGATTAGAACCTGAGTATTGTTCCTTCATTATGTTTTCTTTAACTGATTTCCATGACATTTATTATTAAAACGTACTCTCTTTGCCATGTAAATTTAATAAAGAAAAATCTTTGTTTTACAGCTGTACCCCAGAATCAAAACCATGTCTGTCCCATATCATGTGTTCAATACATACTAATGGAATAAATAAAATTTGTGAATACTCTGAAGATACTTTTGTGAACATTTACTTAATGTTTACAAAAACCTTTGCGAAGCAAATCAGTTATATTTCCATATATTACAAGAAAAAGAATCTGAAAATAAAGTAAATAAAACACTTTCATTTCTAATAGATTTAAAAAGAATAAAATACTTAGGAAAAAATTTAATCAAGCAAACCCAAGACTTAGACACTAAAAACTACAAAACATTGTTGAAAGAAACTAAAGAAAATCTAAATAAATGAGGAAACATTTCATGTTTATGTATTGGAAGCCTTACTATTCTCAAGATGGTAATACCCCCAAAATCAACCTACATGTTCAATGCAACCCCTATCAAAATTTCAACTTCCTTTTCTTTCCACATTAAAAAAATTAAATGCTGCTCCACTTTCCCAAAGCCCTGTCCTGATTATCAAGCTTACCAAAGATACTTACTGGCTTAACTTTTTAAAATAACATTTTAAAAGATATATGCTTTTTACAACATCAATATACCATTTTAAAGTGAATACTTCCCATGATTGAACTAATGTACACAGCTATGATTCAATAGAAAATATATATAAATAAAAAATAAATAAAGTGAATACTTTATGATTTTTTGCATATTTACTACCTCTGCAATCATCACTAATACCAATCCTAGAACTTTTCTATTCCCCTCTTACCCATACTCCCATATTTATTCGCAGTTTATCCCAAATCTGCTCTTCGCGTTATCTCCTTTCTGTCTCTATGGATTTGCCCATTTAGACATTACATATAAATAGAATCACACATGGCCTTTATTGTCTGTGTCTGTAGCATTGTGTTTTCAAGATTCATCCATTGTTCATCCCTGTTGCAGTGTATGCCAATACTTTATTCCTTTTTATAACCAAGTAAGTTTTTCATTGTGTGAATATATCACAGGTTGGCCATTCATTAGTTGATAGACATTTGGGTTATCTGCAGTATTTGGTTTGTTTATTTGTTTGTTTATTAAATCATAGCTGTATACATTAGTGCAATCAAGGGGTTCAATGTGCTGGTTTCATATACAATCTGAAATATTTTCATCAAACTGTTTAACATACCCTTCATGGCATTTTTAGTTATTGTATGAAGACATTTGTATTCTGCATTTAGTAAGTTTCACCTGTACCATTCTAAGATGCACCATAGGTGTGGCCCCACCAATTACCCTCCCTCCACGCCAACCTCCCTCCTCCCCTCCCCTCCCTTGCTCATTTTCCCAGATTCTTGCGCTATATTTGGGTTATAGCCTTCATATGAAACCTTTGAATTAGCTTCATAGTAGGGCTGAGTACATTGGATACTTTTTCTTCCATTCTTGAGATACTTTGCTAAGAAGAATATGTTCCAGCTCCATCCATGTGAACATGAAAGAGGTAAAGTCTCCATCTTTCTTTAAGGTTGCATAGTATTCCATGGTATACATGTACCACAATTTATTAATCCATTCATGGGTCGATGGGTACTTGGGCTTCTTCCATGACTTAGCAATTATGAAGTGGGCTACAATAAACATTCTGGTACAGATGTCTTTGTTATAATGTGATTTTTGGTCTTCTGGGTATATACCTAGTAAAGGAATTACAGGATGGAATGGCAGGTAAATTTTTAGATCTCTAAGTACTCTCCAAACATCTTTCCAAAAGGAATGTATTAGTGTGCATTCCCACCAGCAGTGTAGAAGTGTTCCCTTTTCTCCACATCCACACCAACATCTCTGGTTTTGGGATTTTGTCATGTGGCCTAATCTTACTGGAGTTAGGTGATATCTCAAAGTAGTTTTGATTTGCATTTCTCTCATGATTAAGGATGGTGAGTGTTTTTTCATGTGTCTGTAGGCTGTGTGCCTGTTTTCTTTAGAGAGTTTATTTTCAAGTCCTTTGCCCAAGTCCATTGCACACCCCAATGGGATCACTTTGTTCTGTTCTTGCTAATACATTGGAGTTCTCTGTGTATTCTGGTTATTAAAACTTTGTTGGAGGCATAACTTTCAAATATTTTCTCCCATTCTGAGGGCTGTCTGCTTGCTATACTTACTATGTTGCTGGCTTACAGAAGCTTTTTAGTTTGATCAGGTCCCAGTAGTGTATTTTTGATACTGCTTCAATCAACATTGTTAAAATGTCTATATGACACAAAGCAATATATAATTTTAATGCAATTCCTATCAAAGCTCCATTGTCATATTTTAAAGACCTTGAAAAAATAATACTTTGTTTTATATAGAATCAGAAAAAACCTCGAATAACCAAGACATTACTCAGAAATAAAAACAAAGCAGGAGGAATCACACTACCAGACCTCCTCATAAAATATTCACCCAAGCAAATTCCTTCAAGAGTTTTCCCTGTGCTTTCTTCTAATATTTTGATAGTTTCATGTCTTAAGTTTAAATCTTTAATCCAGTGAGAGTCTACCTTAGTTAATGGTGAGAGGTGTGAGTCCAGTTTTAATCTTCTATAGATCGCCAGCCAGTTTACCCAGCACCATTTGTTAAATAGGGAGTATTTTCCTCACTGAATATTTTAATTGGCTTGTCAAAGATCAAGTAAGGGTAAGTAGCTGGATTCATTTCTTGGTTCTCTATTCTGTTCTAAACATCTACCTTTGTTTTTGTGCCAGTACCTTACTGTTTTGATCACTATGGACTTACAG
Organism: Arctocebus calabarensis; assembly: GCA_963573935.1. Classification (NCBI taxonomy): domain Eukaryota; kingdom Metazoa; phylum Chordata; class Mammalia; order Primates; family Lorisidae; genus Arctocebus; species Arctocebus calabarensis. Next base: position 18,850 of record CAUYON010001001.1, read on the forward strand.
TAGAGTCTCAGGTCTGGTACTGTGATTCCTCCTGCTTTGTTTTTATTTCTGAGTAATGTCTTAGCTATTTGAGGTTTTTTCTGATTCAATATAAAATGAAGTATTTTTTCGAGGTCTTTAAAATATGACAATGGAGCTTTGATAGGAATTGCATTAAAATTATATATTGCTTTG
>CAUYON010001002.1:0-43969 GCA_963573935.1 Arctocebus calabarensis
TGAGGAGAACACTGAATGACAGTAGAGACCACTGCGTGAGAACACTGAATGACAGTAGAGACCTCTACGTAAGGAGAACACTGAATGACAGTAGAGACCACTGCGTGAGGAGAACACTCAATGACAGTAGAGACCACTACGTGAGGAGAACACTGAATGACAGTAGAGACCTCTACGTAAGGAGAACACTGAATGACAGTAGAGACCACTACGTGAGGAGAACACTGAATGACAGTAGAGACCACTAGGTGAGGAGAACACTGAATGACAGTAGAGACCACTGCGTGAGGAGAACACTGAATGACAGTAGAGACCTCTATGTGAGGAGAACACTGAATGACAGTAGAGACCACTGCGTGAGAACACTGAATGACAGTAGAGACCTCTACGTAAGGAGAACACTGAATGACAGTAGAGACCACTGCGTGAGGAGAACACTGAATGACAGTAGAGACCACTGCGTGAGGAGAACACTGAATGACAGTAGAGACCACTGCGTGAGGAGAACACTGAATGACAGCAGAGACCACTGCGTGAGGAGAACACTGAATGACAGCAGAGACCACTATGTGAGGAGAACACTGAATGACAGTAGAGACCACTACGTGAGGAGAACACAGAATGCGGAAGTCAATCCCTTTCTTCCTGCCTCACCATCTTTCGTTTCTTACCTTCCCTTATTCTGTGTGTCCGACTTTCTTTTAACTGCTCTTTTATTACTAATTTTTCTGTCTTACTTTGAACCGATTATGCCTACATTCTTTTTCCACCACTTATTTTTCTCTAGATTCTCCCTCTCTTGAATCCTTCTTTTCTCCATGCTACCTTCTCCATCAAGTATCTCCTTTTTTTCTTCCTGTCCTATTAACTCTTTTCCCTTGGCTCTCTCATTCGTGCCTCTGCCTTAGCCATCCTTCCCCACTATTTGTTTAGTGTGCTCGTAACCAGCTCTGTGAACAAATTTCAATGATCCCTATCATTTGGTTCAGGGGGTGGGAGGGTTGCAGTTTTTGACTGGGCCGGTTTGAACCCACCACCTCTGGTATATGGGACCAGCGCCTACTCCTTTGAGCCACAGGCACCACCCAATCCCTATATGTTTTTTATAATCCTCTCCCTCTCATGTTTTAGATTACCAGGCTAATAGAGCTTGATGACCTTCCTGATTCATCTTCCAGAAATGATGACATTTCAAGAACAGAGATTCTGAAGGCCCCTGGGAGACTTCCTAAAACTAAGACTAACCATCCTCCAGAGCCTACCCCCAGTACACACAGCTCCTGTCAGTCACACCACGACCCACGCCAATGCACATGGCCCTCTTTAAAAAGCCCCCATCTCCGTTATTTGGGGAGGTAGATTTGAAGCAGCTTCTCCTATTCTCTTGGACCAGATGTCTCACATATTTAAAAATTCCTTTCTTCTTTAGCAATTCTCTTTTTCTCAATAATTGGATCTTTGTGCAGTGAGTAACTGGAGCTAAGCTGAAATCTCCTTACAGTTTCAAAAACACCCTGTCCTGGTCTCCTTTCCCCAATTCCCTAACCTCCACTCACTGTCCACATATTTTTTCCAAACCAGATGCTCCCTGGAGAAAGATGAGATATAAAATTCCAAGGAACTAGAAAAACTAGATTGATGAAAAAAATAAATGCCCCTACTTATAACACTATAAATTTGTGTCACATGTGCCAACTCAGCTATCACTATGATTATAATTTCCTATCGATATTTTCTTAAAAATGAAGCAGAGGTAAATGAGATTCTGATCATGCAGGACTGAGTAACTGGTTTTATTCATCCCTGCAATCGTGCCTCAGAATCTATGACCAGACCTCTTTCTGCTTTCTTCCCCTTGTTTAATCTTTGAAGTTTGTATGAGGAGAGGGGAGACAGAGAGGAACAATTGAAATGCCAAACACTGAGAAGAAAGTATGTTTTCATAAAAATCTAGCAACCAGGCACTATTTGAATTACAAAAATGAAAGCACAAGATAATAAGCTGTAACTAACACTAGCTGTAACTAAAATCTAGTAAGCTTTTAAAAGACAATGTATTTTAATTCTACCAAATTGAAATTAATGTCACTAACAAAAGCCTACATACTATAACTTAAGAAATACCTTTTCCAGTATAAAATCTCAATGGCATTTCAAAGATTAAAGCAGAATCCTGGGATTTCAGCTTTCCCAAAGTCATTCTGAAATGACAGTTCTTATTTACTCTCTACATATTATTTTACCAAAGCAGCAATGCCTAAGTCTTAAACTTTGCTAGAAACAGCCTAAAGATTAATCTTTGCAAAAAAAAAAACCTATCAAACAAAAATTTCCCCCTCATTTTACTTAAAGCAACTAGCCCACTAAAAATCCAAGCCAAATAACTCATGATAGAATTTAAATGAAGAGCCAGCTACAGAATGTTGCACCAAGGAGAAAAGAAGGTCACGAGGAGAAGAGCTTGCAGGGACAAAAGGGTTATTCAGAGTGAGGAAGTAAGTGTCTTCAAATATTTGTAAGATGTGATTGAAGAGATTAAGAGAAAATTGAAATCGTTTTGATAAAATACCACAATGTTCAAAAATTAATATACCTACATTATTGTTTTAGGAAGCAGAATTCATTGAACACTATTTTTTTCAAAGATAATCTGTTTCTTAAGACGAATTTAAGTTAAAATGGAAGGCACCTTTAACAGGTCAGGGTAACTTAACCTACTGTATTTTTAGCCTCCAAAGTACTAGAAATTGAGAGATAAAACTCCAAATGGGTAATTTTACAGAAGAGCAAAGTTTAAAGAGATAACAGTACAGGAAAGAAGTATGTTCAAATGGGGGCAGGGGTAGTTTATAACCCTGGGTGGCTGACAGGTTTTTAAAATTTAGAATACTATGCTAGGTTAATAATATTGTATCTTTCCATAGTAAGTTAATTTCATTTCGAAACAGAAATTAAAATAAAAACACAAGTAGTAATGTGCTTTAAATATGTAGCTATATTTATATGAGAAAATTGATTATCCCCTCTACTAAAAAATTAAAAGTACATACTAGTTAACATAAATTCAAACCTACCGCATAAGACCCTGATTTTCATTGCTTATTCTAAATCAAGGGCGAAAATATCTACTATTTTTATACCTTGCATACAAAAAAGCTTGGTCCTCTAAAAATCAATAAGTCAAATATTTGACTGATGTGTACCCTCTGATTAGAGAATTCACATCATAAGGTCACAGTGTTCTAACTGCTTTTTCAAAGTTCCCACAGTAACAGTCAATATCAGGGGCTGAATTTTCTTAAGTTTAAATGTCACTATCTGTTCTCATTGTAATGGTGACAAAACCATAAATGTGATTCAGTAGTGTTTTTATACTGAGGATGGTAAGAATTTGCCTGCTGTGAAAATACCAATAGTTCACCTTGCATGACATTTCCCCATTTGAAAATACCTGCTTTCACAGACGGATGCTAATGTGCCAGGAGGTATTATGCTCCTCAGCTACATAAAGAGGGTTCCAGAGGGAAACACAGGCTCTGGATAGCCCTCCATTTAGGATGAGAAATGAGTTAAACAGGCTCTTCACAGAGAATACCAATTATCAGCAATAAACGTATGCCGAGATAATCCCAATGGCAATGGTAAGAAAATCTGCCTGACACAAGAACGGGAGAAGCTCCTTCCCAGCTATCTCACGCTCAGGAAGCATCTCTGTTTCAGGAATCACAATAAGCCTGGAGTCTAAGCCTAAAGTCAATCTAAAAGCAACCATAGAGCAAATGAGCTGAGCATTGTAGTAGGCTTGGTCCTGGACGTATACAACTTAAGGCTTGGTCCTGGACGTATACAAAGAAATGGTTCCCTAAATCCTCTCTCGGAAAGAAACCCAGGATTATACTATATCCTACACAGAGTTTCCTTTCAGTAAGTGTGTACTGTATACATTAGTCAGGGTTCGAAGTTGTAATGCTGATATATCCCAACTGAAAAATTTAATCAGAAAAAAATGTGTTAAAAAAAAATCCAAAAGGTTAAAGTATGATAGAAAACACTAATGTGCATGCATTACAATAAATATCCCAGATACTCTTCTAAAAGCTTCACTTTAATTAACTCATCTAATCACTATACCAACCCCATCAAGTGAATGCTGTTATTTTCCCTTTTTACATTTAAGAGAACGAAGGTACACAGGTTAGTTAACTACACTCCTCAAGCATGGTTACAAGACAGGTAAGAGGCAGAGCTGGATTCAAGGTGCGATGTGAACCCAGCCACTATCGCTCCAGAGACATGCTCCAGGCTGCCTTTCAGACACCCAAGTCAGGAACCAAGTTCAAAATCTGCCTTAAAACAGGTTCCACCCAAGAAGCACTTCCCTATTTCTGAGCACAAGCTCTAGTTCATACCACTGATCAGGTAGTTTGTGTTGCTAACTCTGGGCCCGGGACGCTGTCTCTAGAACAAACAGTGCTATTTCTGGAAACCCAGTGCAGCTGCTTGCCTGGCTAATGGATTCTCTCCCTGGTACCTTCTTTGTGACAGTAGGTCCTGATTCAGAAACAGGGATAAATGCATTATAAGCCCATACCCTAGCTACAAGAAAATCTTGGAAAGCAACTACCTGATATTTTCAGTTTTTTAATACCAGGTAGATTCTGTCCTTGCAGGAGAGAAGGAGGATTTCCACACACAGGAATTTCCCCTATGTGTGGAAATTAGATGTCTAGTAGCCAAAATAAGTGACACAACATCCACTCTACTGATGGTAGTGGTGGTCTCAACTGATGTCACATCGTGTTACACTGAACTGAGTAACAAATGCTACAGAAAGTTTTTTCTTTTTCCTATACTATTTCCAATTGTAAAGCACAACTGCCAAGGGTGTGGATTCTAACTCATGCCTGAGTTAAAATAACAGGCCAGTTAGTAAATTCTGAGGCTCAACTTCTTTATCTAAAAAACAGAGATAACAGTACTTAACCTTAACGTATACTGTTAAAAAATTGAATGAAATAAATAACACATGAGATACTTTGCCCAGCGTGTGGTAGAGAGCACTACTCTAGAATGGTAGTAATGATGATTTGGAAAACAATGATGACGGGGATAAGAAGCAAGAGAATAATGCCCGGGACACAGGAAGTACCTGACAAACAGCTGCAGGTCCTGTGATGGCTGCTGTTGTTATTACTATCATGTACTCCATATAACGAGGCTGCATTAGCTTTAGCTCATTTATTCATTCTCCAAATATCACCTGAGCACCTACTATGTTCTGGGACTGGGTTAGGCAGTAGAAATACAGAGACAGCAAAGTGGGCATGATGTGCGTTCTCATGGAGCTTACAGTACACAGGGCAAAAAAATGATTAACTGAGTAATCGTACAAAGAAATGCGGCGTTCTTACATGACACTGAGCATGTGCATGATAAGGACAAGGGACCCAGTCAGGAAGGTCAGGACAATACTCCTTCTTTTTCTTTTTCTTTGTGTTGCTGTTGTTGCAGTTTTGGGCTGGGGCCGGGTTTGAACCCACCACCTCCAGTACTGGGGCCAGCACCCTACTCCTTGAGCCACAGGCTCCGCCCAGAATACCTCTTCTTACTTAAGCGGTGCTTGAGAGAAGACCCGGAGATTGAATAGGAGTTAGCTAACAGTGTTAACGTAGCAAAGAGCATCTCACCAAGAGGGGGGACCAGCAAAGAGTATTCCTGGCAAAGAGAGTAACAAGCATGAGGACGACTTTGTGTCAGGAGGAAGCAATCTGCGTTACAGGAACTCAAATAAGGCCAGTGTGACTAGAGGGTAAGAAGCAGGGTCCAGATTAGGAAAGGACCCTCAAACCATGGATGGGACGCTGATGTAATCCTAAGACCAGGCGTGCAGCAGCAGCCCCACACTTCTCTTCTTAACCTGCCAACGAGCCCACTCTGGGATGACAGCACCACCCCTAAAGATGGGAACCTCTTTGTGAAGGAGATAGCTCATGTGGGCTTAAGATATTGTTAATATTAGTTATTTCCACGTGTTTCAGTGCATTGATATAAAAGAAAGCCTGAACAGTTTTGAAATCGCTGAAGATGCTTTAAAAGACATTTGGTGGCCCTTCCCCTGCCTTCCATGACCTTAAAAAAAAAAAGTGGAAGAGGGCGGCGCCTGTGGCTCAGCGAGTAGGGCCCCAACCCCATATACCGAGGGCTGCGGGTTCAAACCCGGCCCCGGCCGAACTGCATCAAAAATTAGCCGGGTGCTGTGGCGGGCGCTTGTAGTCCCAGCTACTTGGGAGGCTGAGGCAAGAGAATCGCTTGAGCCCAAGAGCTGGAGGTTGCTGTGAGCTGTGACTGCACAGCACTCCACCGCGTGCTATAGAGTGTGACTCTGTATCCAAAAAAAAAAAAAAAAAAAAAAAAGTGGAAGAGGGTTATTTTAAATCATAAAACCAAAGAAGGACAAAGTAAAGATGATAAGAACCAGAGACATTATCTTCCAAATCTCCCTCGTTTTCCGGTTGAGGAAATCATGCCAGTAGTCAAGGACAAAAAAAGGAACAAAAACTCAGTTCTAGATTTCCAATCCAGTGCTTTTCCCATTACTCCTGTACTCTCAGATGCTGATCTGCAGCAACGCCAAAACCGTCGTAACACCCTGAGCTAGCTCGCTCACTCCTCACAAGCCTGCCTTGATATAAACAACACTAACACATAGCATAATGAACCAGAAACTAAAGAGCAGCCCGTGGCAGGGGATGTCAGACTACATTTGTTTAACAGCTGTCAGCTTCTCTCCAAAGTAGTTAAATCTTGATTAACTGGAAACGTCTTCTTCTTTATTTCTTTTTTTTTCTCTGTTAAAGACTCCACTTTCAAGAGGAATCAAATAACAAGCAAAGAACTGACATCAGAGTTTTGCTAAAAACAATAATTAGGGAGACTAAAACCTTCCATGGCATGTTGAGCGGCTCTCTTATGTTAACTTCATCACAGAAAGATGACATGGTCAAGAAAACAGCTTGAATTGGGAAAATGGGCTTCTCTCACGGGGCAAAAGAAACATTCCTACAACAGAGAGTTCCTTTCTGACAGTGGTGTAAGACTGGGGTCACAGCCAGGACACAGAGAACAAAACTACAGCCCCTCTGACCAAATCCTACATCAGGGATGGGTTAGACATATGAAAAGATTATTTACGGTTCTCACAACTGATAAAGAGACTAACTGATCTCATTTTTCTAACATCCATGATGATCCTTCGAAGAGGATAAAACACTAGTGCATAATTATAACATTAAAGATTTTAGGACATTAGTTTGGGGGAATCTAAAACCATATTCAAAAGGATAGAACTGAAAATGCTAACAAATGAGTTATTATTACAGTCCACAAATTATTTTTTCTTTATTCCCTTGATTTTCATAGAGATGGATTTCCTTTTTCTGTCTTTCTTTTTTTCTTTCTTTCTTTATTTAGAGACAGAGTCTTACTCTGTACCCTGGAGGTAGACTGCCCTGGTGTCTCACAGCAACCTCAAACTTCTGGACTCAAGAGATCCTCATGTCTCAGCCTCCTGAGCAGCTGGGCCTATAAGCAGCCTGGCTAGTTTTTCTATTTTCAGTAGAAACGGGGGTCTGGATCTCCTCAGGCTGGTCTTGAACTCCTTGTCTGGGCTCCCAGAGTACTAGGATTATAGGCATGAGCCACCGCACCCAGCCACAGAGATGGATTTCTACTTCATTCACCTTTTTATACCTCCTTAGGTTATATTTTCATCCTTTTAACACACTCACCTCTCATTTTTTGCCAGAGCGTTTGCAAACAATGTTTGCTCAGCTTTCTGCACCGATTTGAGCAGAGAATGGAAGTCATCATCTTCACCACTGTCAAAAGACAACTAACAGGCCCACACGGTAAATGTATCGAGCACCTTTTTACTTGAGATCTCGCTGAATCTTTCACTGCCCTCAGGATGCAGAAAAAGAATTGGCATTTTGAAGGCTTAAATAGTAAAAGAGACCACAGAGCCAGGTCCCAGATCCACAGCTTTTACACGATAGCTGTCTTTCATGTCAGACCAACATTTTTTTCATCCTTAATGTTATCATTCCTTTGTTATCTTTTTTTATTTTCTATCTACTATTTATGTATATTGACTTTTGTTATTATGTTGTTGTTTATATGCAATTCTAGAACTAGCTAACTCAGTTCTTAAAAGAACTGAAGCATCTGAGATATACCAAGTTTTCTACCAACCTGGGTAGAATGCTGTGGCATCATCGTAGCTCACAGCCACCTCAAACATTTGGGTTCAGGCGATCCTCTTGCCTCAATCTCCCAAGAGATTGCTCTTGCAATCAGGCTGGTCTCCAACTCCTGAACTCAAGCAATCCACCGGCCTCGGCCTCCCAGAATGCTAAGATTACAGGCGTGAGCCACTGGCACCTGGCCCCAACATTTTTATATACAAATTCTTTTTGAAGCTTCAAGATGAAATATGAATTCCTTGTTACCTTATTAAAGGTATATATGCTCAAAATTACCCATAGTTGATCATGACTAGCAAAAGAGAACAACAACACACCTTGATTCCCAGAATATTTCCTGGTCTATAACCTGATACACACTGAATTCACTACTGGATTAAGCTCCCCAGCATGTTGAGAGCTCTGCTGTACCTTCAGACACTCAGAAACACTGACAATGCACTCACATCTGCCAGAAGCTTCTGTTGCCAGAACTGTCAGAGCGAGAATGAGTTAGTACTAATTGCAGTGCCCTTGACAGTCCTGAACCACACGGTTTATCCCTCTCAGGAGGATGGAGCAGGTAAAGTAGCACGTGAGAGCAGATGCAGGAAGCATCGCAATCTTCTCTGACAGCTAAACAACAAGACAATCAGTAACCGTGCTCATCCTTCTACCATGTCAGCAAAGCCACTTACTTACCAAGGTTTTATGTAATGTTCCGCTGGCTGCTCAGATGACTGTCCCGCCCTCTCCTATCAGTTATTTTCAAAACTCCATCACTGCATGAGCTTTCTCTTGCCCTGTCCCTCCTCTCATCTCCATGGTGTTTAACTAAACCCTGACTTTTCCTTCTCTTTCATGGATCATATCATCCTTAAATATAGACTTTCATCTGCCTTCAGATGAGGGACTTCTCTTAGTTTCCTTGACTCTAATCCCCCTGCAACAAGGTACATATTTCTTATCTGTGTCATTAATCAATAAAGGAGCTGATGAGAGAGCCACTCAATATTATGAGCCATTCAGTTAAGCTAGAACATTACTCAGGTAAAATTTAGAATAAGAAGTCGTCAGGCTTCATAAAATTGATCTTACCTCAATAAAACTTGGCTAAGGAGTCCTTCTTCATTTTTCATGAGGAAAATTCAAGAGCAAGAAAAACACAGCTTAAAAACAGTCTTATAAAATTAATAATATTACTTTTGCAGTAAATCAAACCCATAGAGAGATTTCACAAGTTATAACTAGTAGTCAACCTTAAAGTTCAATTTAAAGGCATTTTTTTAAAGTAAAACCAGGCTGACAGCCAGGCCTACCAAAAGACTTAAATCAGTAAACTCCTTAAAAACTCTAGAATGGGGGAGGTTTAAAATCCAGCAGGTATCATTTTAAACCTGATCAAGACATAACTTAATGAGCATTTCAGAATAGTATCCTTTTGATGGTTTTCAGAAGTACTGTCTTCTGTAAAATTCCACAGAATTCTCAATTCTCAAAGGAGCAGCTTACTAAGACTCAGGCATATTCCTAAATTCCTAGAAAAGCTCAACAAAAGCCCTCTCAACACCATCACTAAATTAAGCATCCAATAAGCTAAACATATTCCTAACTTTTCTGTTGGTAGCAACCAGCCAGCAGTAGAAGATTTTTCTCTAACCCCATCGTCCCTCTGACATGTGTTTAAAAAGCACTTCAAGCTCTATTAAAATGTTCAGCTTTTCTTTCAAAAGAAAGAAAACTGAAAAAAATGGAACCTTCGAACAGTTTGGAGACCACAACAAAAGCCATTTGCATTGGTTTTTATGTTCCTGCCCTCAGCACATGGCATCAAGGGTCCTGGAAAGGCAGGGGGAACAAGGCTGTCACAATCTCCAATATTTTATGACTAAGTAAAGGAGGATGTCTCTAGTCTCTGTGCTCCTATACCTACTTCTGCCACAGGAATCTCTTTTCACCTGTACAATGATTAATTCATGTGTCACTTTAGTTAGACTATGATACCCAGGTGTTTGGTCAAACTCAGATTGAGGTGTTGCTGTGAAGGTATTTACCATCAGTTGACGTGAAGTAAAGGAGAGTGCCCTTAATAATGTGGGTGGGCTTCATCCAATCAGGTCAAAGCCTTAAGAACAAACACAACTTTCTTGAAGAAACTGAAGATTGTAATATAGAAATTCCGGCTCAGTTTCCAGCATGAAGGCCTTTCCTACAAATTCCAGGCTTTGAACTAGAACTTCAACTCTTATCTTGGTTTCTAATACTACAGTTTTCATATTTGACAACCTCCTCCCTCATCGCATAAGCCAAGTCTTCAAAAATCTTTTCTTTCTCTCTCTATATATCTCTTACTAGTTTTGATTCTCTGGAGCACCCTGACTGATACAACCTGTTTTAAATATTATGCTCAGAAATATTTGGAAAATCAAACAAGAAGAAACATCAACAATAAAAGTGTTTAAGCCGAGTGCAGTGACTCATGCCTATATAATACTAGCACTCTAGGAGGCCAAGTGGGTGGATTGCTTGAGCTCAGAATTTTGAGGCCAGCCTAAGCAAGACTGAGACCCTGTCACCACTATAAGTAGGAAATTTAGCTGGGCATTATAGCAGACACACGTAGTCACACAGACGTTAGGGAGGTTGAGGCAGGAAGATCACTTCAGCCCAGGAGTCTGAGGTTGCTATGAGCTAGGTTGACAACATGGCACTCTAGCCCTGGCAATAAAGGTGAGATTCTGTCTCAAAAAAAGAAGGAAAAAACAAAGTTTAGATAAGAAAAATGTGTAACACTTTATACCTTTTTTTCCAAATTGGGACACACTTTTCCATCCCTATACCTCTTTTAGCTTTTACTAAAAAATATTGTGGGTTTTTTTGGGGGAGTGTTTTGTTTTTTGAGACAGTCTCACTCTGTCACCCCAGATTAGAGTGCACTAGTATCTTAGCTCACAACAACCTCAAACTCTTGAGCTTCAGCAATCCTCTTGCTTCAGCCTCCCAAGTAGCTGAGACTACAGATGCCCACTGCTACGCCAGGCTAGTTTTTCTATTTTTAGTAGAAATGGGGTCTCGTTCTTGCTCTCAGGCTGTTCTCTTAACTCCTGAGCTAAAGCAATCCACCTGCCTCAGCCTCCCAGATTGCTAGGATCACAGGCATGAGCCACTGTGGCTGGCCTAAAACATTGTTTTTGACCAAGAACAAGTAAACATAAATAAAAGACACAACTTTTGAGTCATTTTATCCAGTTAAAAGGCTATATTGAGGGTCTCTGAAAGATACTTTAATATATTCAGAGATTTCACTGAGTGTTAATTATCTATTGCTGTGTAAGACATTGCTCTAAGATGTGTTATCTCATATAATTTCTGAGGATCAGGAAATGCAGATATGGCTTAGCTAGGTGATTCTGGCTCAGGGTCTACCATTGAGCTACATGCAAGCTGGTAGCAAGGGCTGCAATCATCTGAAAACCTGACTCAGGCTGGGGGCTGGAGGTCAGTGTCTAAACTATCTCAATCATGTTGGCCAGCAGTTTCAGTTCCTCCAAGCTAGCAGAAGGAGCAATCAGTTCTTCCCCCGCACACATATCTCTAAAGGACTGCTTGAGCTTCCTCACAACACTGTAGCTGGTTTCTCTCTAAGGGAGCTATCCAAGAGCAGGAGCAAAGAGGATGCCACAACACCTACTATGATTCCATCTGGGAAGTCACCTGCCATCCCCGCAGCCAAGCTCTGTTCATTACATGTAAATTACTAGGTGTCTCCCACACTACAACTCCCTCCACCTTTTGAAGCAAACAGTATCAAAGAATTTTTAGACGTATTTTAGCACGACTAAGTTGTGAAATCATATTCTTGATCAAATGCTTGCCACAAGGCTGATCTTTAATTAGCCTTTGTCTCAGTTTTATCCTTATTACTGGGATTGAGAAGCAGTTTGTCTCTTACTATCTACAAGTCTTTATTTAAATGTGCAGACCCTCAGATACCTTTTCATTTGTACTTGTGAACCAGACAGTTCATCTCATTTTTAACAGCAACCAACATATACACTATTAGCATCGTTCTGTCTTTTCTCTTACCTACAAGTTCTTAGGTACTGATTAGGTACAGGAGCTCTCCACAGGTGACTCATCTTCTCGGTTACTGACCAGTTATTAAATTAACTGCTCTTGATTCCAGGGTGGTAGATCAGCCTTCATGGAGGAGACTGTTGGGGTGATGGTAGAGCTCTTTACACAACTGACAGTTCAAGAGACAGAGGACTTTCTGTCTCTTAGACACATTGTGGGTTTAGCAGGCACAGTGCAGTGGGACCTAGTTAACTCAGTTAAAAAACTAATTGACTTATCCCTGTATAGGAATCTAGCATTTGTGAAAAAAAGATCATTTATAAGACCATCTTGGATTCTCTTCAGAAGGAAATTCTTAAATTCGGAGAAAAAAGGTCCACCTAAGAAAATCATTTTATCCAATTCCTAATCTCACAACTGATTCCTTTCTATGGGATTTTTTGACAAGTAATTGTTCACTTGAATAACTCTACTAACAAGGACGGCAACGTGGAAGGTAAAGGGAAATGACATTTACTGAACTCTTCTCTTGTGCTGAGTGTTAGCCTAAGTATTTAACAAAAGTCATCCGATTTAATCCTTACCGCAGAACTGTGAGGTAGGCATGAATAACTTCGTCTTTACAAATGAAGAAACCTAGCCTCAGAGAATTTAAATAACTAGTCACACAAGTAGCAGAGTTAACTCTCATGCTCAGCTTGTCTTACTCCAAAACGCATTAAGTCAGCTTCCACTGTAGTAACAACTCCAAAATATTAGTGATATACCACAACAAACATCCATTTTTTGTTCATATTAAATGAAAATTAAGGGCTGAGGCTTGGCACCTATAACTCTGTGGCTAGGGTGCCAGCCACATACACCGGAGCTGGCTTGTTCGAATCCAGCCCAGGCCTGCCAAACAACAAAGACAACTAAAGCCAAAAAGTAGCCGGGCATTGTGGTGGGCACCTGTAGTCCCAGCTACTTGGGAGGCTGAAGCAAGACAATCACTAAAGCCCAAGAGTTTGAGGTCGCTGTCAGCTGGGATGCCATGGCACTCTACCCAGGGTGAAATAGTGAGACACTGTCTCAAAAAAAAAAAGAAAAGGAAAGAAAAGAAAATTAAGGGCTGAATAAAGCTCTGCTCAATGCTGGAGGTCTGTTGTACATGTATTCTCACTCTGGGATTCCAGCTAAAGGAGCAATCCCTATCTGAGATGTGTTATTCTTCTGGCAATGGTCAGAAATACAAGTATCCAAGCCGAAGCACAGACAAAGCTTCTATGCAGAGTTAGCACACATTGTGTGTTCACTCATATTCCATTTGCCAAAGCAAGTAATGTAACCAAGACTTACTTTGGGGACACAGTACTCTGTTTACTTGGAATCACCAGAAGTCTCATGGTGTAGGGATTTGTAAATTGTCTCCTACAAAGACAGAGTGTACAGTCCATGTAGGAAGAAAGTGAAGTGAATATTGCCACCAAATAATTGTCATTTTCTTTCAAGGCACATGGGAAGACTGTACTTCCTTTTCCCATTAATGCAGTCAATGAAATATGAACCAAAGCTATATGTCTTTTTTGGTTGGAAGTTGTAAAAGCCAGTGCATGACTGGATACCTTTTTTCCTCTGGCAATCCTTCCAATGATGACGGTAGTGTGGGTCCTAGAGTGAAGACAATATGGAACAGAACCTCCAGTCAACCCATGGTGAACATGTAGCATGAATGAGAAATAACTATGTGGGTCATTTCTGTTACTGCAACATAAATTCACTTATTCTGACTGATACAGAAGTCAAAGACATTCTTACCCTCAGGAACATGAACTAAGAAAGGGAAACAATCAGGAAATCAAATAACAAATGCCAAAGTATCTAAGACATTTTATGACAAGCCAAAACTAAATTATGAGTGAGCAGAAACTATGAGATGGAAAAACAGAGAGACAAAGTAAAATTGGAAGAAGGTACGATGTGGGTAGAAAGGAACAAAGCAGACAAGAAAGAAACAGACATATCAAAAGAGGTGAGGACATCCATGAGTTTCCAAACTTTACAGCTGCTTCCATTGCTATAGCTTTCTGGCCCTGTTCAGGCTTAATAAATCTTTAAAATTCCTTCCTTTTCTTTAAATAGGCTAAATGAGCCTTAAAAATGAAAAAGGTAGGACAAAATGAGACCTTTTAAATGATCTAAGTCAATCTTTTAGAAAAATTCTATGGTGAATCCAATTACACAGTAAAGATCCACTTTCTAACATAAGCATTAACATTTTACAATATCCAATTTAGTTAAGGTAACATTCACATGTCATCAAAAATATTAAGTATGTGTATGCATATATATATATATGTATGTGTGTATATATATGAACTTACATAAACTCATTAAATACATCCTAAAATATTAAGTGTATATATGTGTGTGTATATATATGAACTTATATAAACTCATTAAATACATCCTTCTAAATTATCATCTAGGTAAATTTCAGGAAAACAGAGAAGGCAAGAATAAGACTTTCCCAGAACAGAGAGACTAAAGCAAAAAAGAAAGAGAATCTCATCTTCTTAAGAAGTTTTCTTATGTCCAAAACTAAGGAAAGAAGCTGATTATTTTATAAACACATGTAAATCCTATACAATCTCCCAAGGAAAGCCTTAAGATCCACATAAAAGCAGCTATAACAACAACTGATCTCAAAACTGGAATCTGATAAATACTTTATTGACTGACCATAAAAGTCATTATAGAGGAAGCATGTGTTTTAACCAAATCACACAGTACATGTACTTGTATTTCAGATCACATTCAAAATGCTCTCTCTGATGATTAGGTTGGTTGACAGGCCAGATGCTGTCATTCTAGATCTAAATTTTGAGTAGAAACTAATATGTTAAATTAGTCATGTGTTGGAGGAAACTGAATAGCTCAAGAGCATGTTGAACTTATGTGTGTAAACACATGCCAAGCCTTTTAAATCCAAAGAGGACGTACTTACAGAAAGGCTACATCGTGGTTGGCACTATACTAAGATTCTTCACGGGGAAGAATCAAAGAGCACTCAAAAAATCTTTTTTAATCTATGGCACAGTAGTAAAGCAATGAATTCTTTGGTAAATTCAAGTACAAACTGCCCAAGTGGGTAATAAACTACACAAAATTAGTTTCCAACAGGTTTCTGAGAATTAGACGTCAAAAAGAACTAAGAACTAAGAAGTTGCAGTGGTCGTTTCAAATGCCATTTTCCAAGTCAATAAATTTAAATTTGTTAGCTTTTTGAGTGTCATGTTACAAAATCTGTATATTAAACTATTACTTAAGTCTTGTTTTTGTATTTAATTCTCCAAGATGATGGACAGATAGAAAAGTAACAAAATTTACACTTATGTATTTTTGAAAGATTGGATAAATTTTCACCTTCAAGTGACAGGCTCTTGAGAATGACAAGTGATGTGACAGGTGAAAGTAAATGAAACAAAACCAAATTACCCTTGTCATTAATCTTGCTCCTTTGTGGAGCAAGTCTAGGTTGGGAGTGACACATTTTGAATTTTACTATTCAAGCACTAAATGAATCTGTCTCCTCCACAATGGTAGTTCCACCATAGCAGTGATACATATCCTCATTTTAATTAACCTAATGGTCTATTCACCGTTCATACTTGGAGGTCTATTTCATTACCCTAAATTAACATTTTCTTTCCATTAAAGTTACAGATAATAAAAAAGACATTGATTTCATGTGTGGTTTACAACACATTTAATCTCTAGTACTCCTTTGCTTAGTGATTACAGGCACTTAAATGCTCTTTGAAAAGCACTTAGAACTACTAGCAGCCTGATGATTTATTTACTCATACACAGGGAAGGTCATTAATAAGAAGAATAAAAATGTAATATTTTAAGAATAAAAATACCTATTCATTAGCTCAATGAAAGCAATTCTAAGAAAGGTATTAATTGATCTCATTTTAAAGGTATGCATGTTCCCTTCAAAGTAAATGGGTTTGTATTTACATAAAATAATTGAATAATCATGACACGTCTTGTCATTTTATTCTCCTTACAATGAGAAGATTTGGTTTCTCAAGTTTAGAGTTAGATGTAAGAACAATAAAGTAATTTTAATTTTTCAAGAAAACTGTTTAAAGACTTTTCTTAGCAAATGTTTGCCAATTTAATGAGAAATGACTTGATCATATTTCTTTGATTCAACTTCAGCACCTAGGGCTAGTCATCTCTTTTGAAATTTACATTTCTATCAGCCCATTATTGTTTACTTTCCAAATTAATCCCTGTTGATCAAAATGAAAACATGAAACTCAAGTTCATTTAAAGACGGTTTTAAAAACTTTTCACATTATTCCAAATTAACAACACACTCTCAAAAATGTTCGACAAAATTGCATTCCTTTGAACTCCCTACCCTTGTCCCACCCCACCCTCAAAAACTATACTGACGCCTCAAGAAAACTACAAATGTTAAAGAAACTTTCTATTTTCGTTACATGACACTGTGGAAACCCTTGTTGCTTAAAAAATTAAGTTATAAAAATAATTACATTTTAGATGAGTCTATTTTGAATAAAATCACTTGTCAGGAACACTCCTGCTATGGTGTTTCCGGCTATTAGGAGAACCATGCTCTTCTCACTAGTGGACAAAGACAGCATTTGGCTGCAGGAAACAACCCGTTTCGGTAAAGTAATGAGAACATGTTTCCCTTTTTGGAAAATATCCAGAGTAACAGGGACCAACTCTAGAAATAAGTATATGCTGGGGATTCTCAGGCTACTATATATACATAGAGAAGAATCTTGAAAATAAATTAAAAAAATACTCATGAAAATATTACAGGGCTAAGGGTAATCTGTGTGAATTATTAAATTACTACAGTTTGCACTTCCCTTTCCACCTTGCCTGTCCTTTTATCTCCCTGATGTATGATCAGCAAAGCTGCTGAGGTGCGAAGGACAAGGGCAGTGAGTAATGGTTGGAGTTCTGTGCTGAGGCCCAGGGCAACAGGGCCAGTGACCAGGGAGCAAGGGTGGTGAACCGCCCAGACGACAGTGTGATTGGAAGGGCTACAAATGGCAAATTTTTTTCACTTGTACAAACAAGAAAATACATTGAGGATAAAGAGTGCTGTGTTTCTCATTGCCAGAGAAGGTAGTTACTATCAACTCCAAGGTGCTGGGTTTAGAAGTAAAGGTATCACCATGAACCCATACTTTTATTATACACACACACTTAATTCTCTAAACTCTGTCCCTAAGTAGGGTCTCAGTTTCTTCAGTGATAAAAATGAAGGGATATCCTAGAACCATCCTGAATCCCTTCCACCTTTAACAACCCATGATTACATCAGAATGTCGGCAAAAACAAAGATTACCTGTCTTTCTAAAATCTGCCTAAACCTACCCCCAACAATACTTCAGGACGATACATATATATCATGAGTTAGCAATTAGATATTCCATAGGACAAAGCAGAATTATCAATTACATCACACAAGTAACATATTATAAATGTTCATTCTCTAGATGTTTTTAGTGCTTAGACAAATTGTCACTCAGCACATAATTTTTTTTTAATACAACATGAATATGAGGGCTGTCCAGAAAAGTGTTCGGGCATCTGATATGAAAAATAGTATTAACAATGGCTGCATACTTTCCAGATAGCCCTCATAGTCCTCTATTCCTAAAAAGGAGCAGAGAGGTTATCACTGACAAAAATCTACCACCCCAAGTTATTTCATTTCCACATCACACCAGAGATGAAATTTTAATATTTAAAAACCAGAATACGTAACATGTAGAGCGGAGCCAACCAAAAGCAATTAGAATTGTGAAATATTAATTTTAGCTTTTGCTTATGACCTTGATAAGCACATCAATCAAAATGTTAACCTTTCTGCTAAAACTAACATATAAAATGCCCTTGTAAAAGGAGTTTGTATCTAAGAAATCTGCTTTTTTACAACTTCGCCACTCCCAAAAGTAATAGAAACAAATTTAACATTGGACACCGCAATACCATAATTCTCCTTCAACTCAATGATTCTTTTAGGATGTAAATAACTCTAGAGATTACAGGTAACCTATTTTGACAAAGGTGCCAAGAATACACAATGGGAAATGGATAATTTCTTCAATAAATGGTGCTGGAAAAACTGAATTTCCATATGCAAAAGGATGAAATTGGGCCCTTAACTCATACCATATGCAAAAAATCAACTCGAAATGAATTAAAGACTTAAATTTAAGACCAGAACCTCTAAGACAACCAGAAGAAAACACAGGAAGAAAACTGCATGATATTGGTCTTGGAAATGATGTTTGTTTATTTGACCCCAAAACACAGGCAAAAAAAGCAAAAATAGAAAAACAGGATTACATCAAAGGAAAAAGCTTCTATACACCAAAAGGAACAATTAACAACATGCAAAGAAAACGTATGAATTGAGTAAAAGATAGGCAGGCCATACAACCAATAAAGGGTTAATATCCAAAATACTGTATATATAAGGAGCTCAAACAACTCAACAAGAAAAAAAAATCCAATTAAAAATATTGGCAAGGAACGAGAAAAGATATTTCTCAAGAAAGGACATACAATGTCCAAAA
The DNA here is from genome assembly GCA_963573935.1 of Arctocebus calabarensis. NCBI lineage: Eukaryota > Metazoa > Chordata > Mammalia > Primates > Lorisidae > Arctocebus > Arctocebus calabarensis. The sequence continues at coordinate 18,935 of CAUYON010001002.1, forward strand.
CATATATCGAAAAATGTTCACCATTACTAACCATTAGGGAAATTAAAATCAAAATCAAAATGAGGTACCATTTCACACCTGCAGAATGACTTTAATGAAAAAGATGAAAGACAAGTGTTGGCAAAGGTGTGGAGAAAAGGCAACCCTCATACACTGCTGTGGGAATGTAAATTAGAAGCACCATTGTGAAAAACAGTATAGAGACTCCTCGAAAACTAAAAGCAGAATTACCATATGATCCAGCAATCCTACTTCTGGGTATTTCCCAAAATTTGAAATCAGTATGGCCAAAAGATATCTAAACTCCCATGTTAAAGTTGCATTATGCACAATAGCATAGTTATGAAATTAACCTGAATACCCATCAACAGATAAATGGATAATGGAAATACGGTATATATACACAACAGAACAGTATTTAGCCTTAAACAAAAGGAAATCCTGGCTCAGTGCCCATAGCTCAGTGAATAAGGCATCGGCCACATACACCAAGGCTGGTGGGCTCCAGCCTGGCCTGAACCTGCTAAACAACATTAACAACTGCAACCAAAAAATAGCCAGGTGTTGTGGCAGGCACCTGTAGACTCACCTACTAGGGAGGATGAGGCAAGAGAACCTCTTAAGCCCAAGAGTTTGAGGCTGCTGTGAGCTGTGACACACAGCACTCTACTGAGGGTGACACAGTGAGACTCTGTCTCAAAAAAAAAAAAGAAGGAAATTCTATCATTTGTGACAACATGGTTGGAATTGGAGAACATTATACTAAGTAAGGGACAGAAAGATAAATACTGCATATTCTCACATGTGGAATCTAAAACAACCCAACTCAAAAGCCAACAGTAATATAGAGGCTAGGGCAAAAGGGTGGTGAGGATAATGGGAGATGATGGTCAAAGGGCACAAAAGCTTAGGAGCAATGCTTTCTTACTTTCTTTGTTTAGTGTTCTCTTGCACAGTATGGTGAATACAACTAATAGAAAGCATTTTACATTTCAAAATTGCTAAAAGAGCAAATTTTGAATGTTCTCACCAAAAGAAACGTTACAAAGCTGAGATGAAGGAAAATGTTAACTAGCTTGATTTAATTTTCCCACATTGTATTCATGGATTATAATATCACTCTGTACTCCAGAAATTTACATAAACTGTCAATAGTATCACCAAGTAAAATTAGTACAACAATGGCAGAACCAAAATTATACCACCAGGATTAAATGAGGTGACTATGAATTCAACAAGGTTAAGATTTTCCACTACTTTTTGGAGCGGTGTCTACATAACAGTCTAGAAAAGAAGGGGGAAAGTTGTTAATTATGGAAATAATAAGAAATGGGTTTGGTTTTTTACATGAAACATTAGCAAAATAAAAATTCCTTGCCTAATTCATCTTCTTTGTTCCTAATCTGTTTCCATTTCTTTGTTTCCTTGTTTGTAAAGGCAAACATCATGTCTTACTTTTTCCTTTCCTGCTTATATCAGAAAAAGTATTCCAAACTTGGATATATACATAATAGCTGGGAACTCCTTTATAATATTACATTAAGAGACAAAAGGCACTCCAAATATCCAATAGGAGTTAACATTTATTTCCAATTAAAGTCCTAGACTCGGTGAAGTCATTTACTTGTTTGTAGATTTCCATCCAATTGAGATGCAAATAATTCATCTGGTGGAACAAATAACCACCAAGATTGATGTGTCTATGAGGCATTAACCAATTTTCTTTCTAATCCAGAAACATTTCTTGAAAAATAGCTTACATATGCCTAACTTTTCAAACATTGAGTCAATTATAATATCTTACTAATTTCGTCATTAATTTCCTAAGTTACATAAAATCTTAAACACATTAATTTGCCTTTTTAAAGATTATCATTTAACACTTGTAAAAGCAGAAATCAAGTCTACACAGAAAAATGGTGGGAGTATTTATGCAACCACTGTTTTTTAACTGCTTAGTTCAAAGAAAATACTGATTAAAATCAAAACTATTTACATGCTATCATACACTATTGCCTCCCTAGAAAGAATCATTATTTTCAGTATGAAAAAGAAAAAAAAATTAATGTACTGGTTCATTTCCTCCCATTGAGCTTAATACAATTTCCCAGGTTAAGCCCAGAAAAGGGCGGGGGGGGGGGGGGTTCAAGGGCTGTTCCTTGACCATTAAGTCTGGCAGAATAAACATGTCATAGAAAAGACAGATATAGCTCTGGTAGCTGGCAGAGGGATTCTCTTCTTGATTGAATTTGTCTTTACATTATGCTTTAGAATGAAAGACTACACAGAGATATGGAAAACCTATATAAATACATGGTTGATAAGCAACAGGATCTATCCAAATGCAATGAGTACATTTTCATCTTATTAAGTGACAAACAATGCATTTGACTTCAAACAATAAATAGTAACCCATAATTCCAATGGCTTTCACAGATGCTAAATCTGAGACATAGACGTTTCATGATGTTGGCTCATCGAGATGATCTGATATTGTTTATGCCAAATCAGCTTGATTTCTGTTCTGCCATATTTATTTTACACAGGGGCATTATCTGAATTTTGCTATTAAACAGCAAATCTTTTTTTAGGATTTTTCTGTAAGAATTTGTAAAGGGAAAAGATTTAGACAGAGTGAAGCTTCGCCAAGAGCAAACAGACAAGGCTACTGAGCTGCAATTTAATTTGGTCAACAAAGACAGTTACTGTAAAACCTTGTTAGTTCACAGAATCATTCAAAAGGTGCTGCCAGTCAAAAGTCAAAGGTATTCCCCTCAATATCAAAGATTTCATGAAAACTAGATTAATCAGAATACTCAATAGTTTGAAACCCAGACAAAATTCTTGAGTCAAGTACAGAGGAATGCAGTATATACTTCAAAGCTAATCAGCCATCTACAAACAACTACAATTACTTTCTCAAAAGAAGGAATTAGAGGAGAATATCACACAAAACCAAGCACTGAGGTCTACTTCTTTTTCTCACATATCTCCATTGCTGTCAAGAAAAAAATCAAGACTATTTACAGCAGTGGTTCTCAACCTGTGGGGCGTGACCCCTTTGGGAGTCAAACGACCCTTTCACAAGGGTTGCCTAAATACATCCTGCATATCAGATATTTACATTATGATTCATAACAGTAGCAAAATTACAGTTATGAAGTAGCAACAAAAATAATTTTATGGTTGGGAGTCACCACAACATGAGGAACTATATTAAAGGGTCGCAGCATTAGGAAGGTTGCGAACCACTGGTTTAAAGGATCCTTCATTGGAAATAAGAATTTAGAAGGTTCTTATAAAGATAAAATACAATTTGAGCTAGAAAAAGGTAATGAACAGTCATTTACCAGAATGCAAATTATAGTTATTTCTATGCAATGGGATTTTCTTATTGGTGCTTTTCTATTATTTTCTGAAATGTCCAAAAGGAACATATATTACTCTAGTGATTAGGGAAAAAAGCAAATAAATAAATATATTTATATATTTATAAGCACGTAAATATAATTTAAAACATTTTTAAATGAGCTAGTTACCATTCGAAATTCTTCTACTTTAAAATAATTTGAGAAGCCTGAACTTTGAATTGACAATCTAGTTATTTGTTTTTAAAAATCCTTCAAAAAAATTCTAGATATCAACTCCAATGTTTGATGCATAAAAATCAAATTTTGGCATTTGCTTTAAATATATTTCACATAATCTGAAATAAAATACATAAAACGATAGAATTTACATAGTTCTCACATGGAAAAAAGGAGTTTCTACTCAAAGTTCATGACAGTCTAACTCTCTCAACACAAAAGTAGTAAAATAACTTGGACTACTGGCCAAGATAAGAAATAAAAAGGTATGCCTAGTTTCAACTCAATTAAATAAAAAAGTTAAATATGTAATTTTTCCCATACAATACTGCCAATTCCACTGAAGTATAGAAGTAGCCATATTGGCGCAATTTCTTTCAGCAGTAGGACCTTGATCTCAGAGATTATTAGAATGAACTGACAGACCACAGATCAGTGGTAGATAGAATTTATTAGATAGAAAGGAATACAGAAGGAATAAAAAGCACCAGCTCTTCTGGCTGAGGGAAAAACCCAGGTGGAAGTCTCCCTGTGAGTCTTTTGTCTAGGCATTATACAAGGTCTTGAGAATTACACTTGGCCAGGACTTGACAGATGGAAGACCTTTTTCAATGTTGAGGAGTATATTAACAAATGAATGCAGTTCCTGTAGCCCTGGCAAAATGGCTGGGAGGGAGACCACTTCAGAAGAGGTGGGACTTACATGAAATTGCCTAGGCCTAGGACACTTACATGAAATTGATCTTACCTAAGAAACAGGGTACCTATCCAACACTGAATAGAACTCTGCATCAGCCATGATTAATTTTTTTTTAAATAATAAAAGGAGTCTGATCTAAACAATATAATAAATCCAAGCTTTAAGGGATTACTTAACTCCCTTAAAAAAACAATAGTGACTAAGTTAATGTTCATCCAAAGATGAAACATTTCTTTAAAAAGTTGAAAAGCAAGATATAGTAACTTGAAGAATAAACCTACAGAACCCCAGACCACCACCCCATAGTATAGTTTTCTGCCCACATAAATAAACATCACCATTAAACAGAGTCCATACAATCCTCCAAGTTTCAGGAACTGATCAATTTAAACTCAATCTCTCAAAAAGTTTTTAAATATATTCTATTTCCCTTAATGCTTGAGGGAATATAACTTCCATGTTATAAATCCTTCGCAAGGATCTTTCTATACATTTGGTACCAATATCTCAGATTTAGAATGATTTCTGATATATTTTAATTTTAAAATATGCTCACATTCATCAAGTTGTTAACTTCAGAGGACATAACCTCTTTATTGAAGTTCCAAGAGCCAGTAAAGCACTTTACTTTCCTTGTCTTCATTTCCCTCACACAGTCCCTAAGATTCAAAAGCATATGAACCCAGCCCCAAATAACAATTCTTCGAAGTACTATTTTTTTGAAAGGAGCAGAGTATGTAAAGTTGAACATTTCTGCAGGGAAAATTCATCACTGATACAATATTAAAAACTGAATCTTTTATTTTTTTGAGACAAAGTCTCAAGCTGTTGCCCTGGGTAGAATGCCATTGTGTAGCAACCTCCAACTTTTGGCCTTAAGTGATTCTCTGGCCTCAAACTCCCAAGCAGCTGGAACTACAGGCACTCACCACAATGCCCGGCTATTTTTTGGTTGCAGTTGTCATTGTTGTTTGGCGGCCCAGGCTGGATTCAAACCCTCCAGCTCCAGTGTATGTGGCTGGCACCCTAGCCACTTGAGCTACAGGTTCAGAACCTAAAAACTGAATCATGAATTCCTTGAGGTATTGAAAAAAAATCTAAAAGGACAAATGATATATTTCAGGAAAAATATTCATTTTTAGATTAACTGAGTCTTTAATAGGTTCTTTTAAATAAAAAACTACATTATGTTTCAAAATTGAAAACTGTTTAAACCAATTTTAAAATACTGTTAGAAAAATTTAACTTCCCTTTTTAGCAACTAGTAATAATCATTTAAATGAGAAGTGTTGTGAATAGAAGAATATACTTAAAAATCCTTCCCAAGGATCTTTCTATACATTTGGTAATGTATACAATGTCTCTCTTTCGATTGCTTTAATCTCTTAAAATTCTACCCTGAAATGAAATCTAGGTCTTATCCCTTTTCCCTGGGAAAAAAAAAAGTTTTAGACCTCTGTCTCTCTACCATTTGTATCTCTGCCACTTAAGGTGGAAAAGGAAGCTTCCGCAAGAACATGCAGTCAACCAGGTATAAGCAGACTAACTGAAGAGAACATAATGAGTGAATAAACGTGGGGGAAATTAATGACAGCATCCCAAAGCCTTAACCCTAAGCAAAAAAGAAAAATAAATAAATAAATAAAATACATAGTCCATATAGAGTGCAATTATTTGGTCTAAACACTGCAGTAACAAGAAATACAGAATCTTAAAGTAGTAAGCACCTTGCTCCATTTTCAAAACCAATCACAAAATAATAATTTGTATTAAGTAACTATATACCCATGAGAATCACAGGGCTTCTGCAATTTAATTACAAGAAAGAAAAGAAATATATACCTTTATTCTTTTATTCAAGTTCTTGGCCAACAGCACAATAAATCTATTTATCACAGTAACCAAAAAGCGTTCAAACTTTAAATGAAATGCACCTAATAGAAATATATTTCATTACAATTCCTTTGCATATCAACATTCAAGCCTAATCACAACCCAGAGGCCCTAAGGGTTTGGTAAACTACATCCAATCTAAGTAAAGTCGGTCTGTATTTCATTCATGAACACTCCCCAGTGGTTACTACCAATGAGAATCCAACTCATTATTGCTTATAAGGTTTGTGACTCTAAAAAAGTTGAAAATCACATTTTCTAAAGACAAATGATCAAACATTTAAATAGGAATTTTTTTCTCTCATGATTACAAAGTGTGACAACTGACAAATCACGTTACGTTCTGAGGGAGACTCAGCGATCTTACAAGGATTTAAAAGATGTGATATACTTTTTTCATACCTTTGCTCATTCAAATCCTCTTCATCTAAAATAAAGCTGTCTCTATGGTTTTTAAAAGTTACAATAAAGTCAAAACCACTGTTGGTGAACTCAGCAAAAACCCTAAAATCTAATATTACCCTCCTCATCCTAATACACAAGAGAGAAGGGAGTGAATCCAAGGAAGAAATAACCTGGAAAAGAAGAGGATAAAACAAAAGGAGATGGGAGAACAAGTATTTGCAACTTACAAGCCGAACTTAGGACTAACTTTATTAATGAAAAGAAGCTGGCATAATCTTGCGAGACTCTGAATGTAATTTGCCATAAGCTGACAAGGAGCAACTCCAGAGAATTCTAAATTTTAAAAAATGATCGCTTTTCTCTAAAAAATAATATGGTCCATTGATTCTTTTTTTTTTTTTTGCAGTTTCTTGCAGGGGGCTGGGTTTGAACCCGCCACCTTCGGTATATGGGGCCAGCGCCCCACCCCTCTGAGCCACAGGCATGGCCCCCATTGATCCTTTAAAATGCCAAAACCACCTCTGTGCAAATCGGAATGGAGCTCAGCTATTTTTCCTACTGTCAGTAGTTACTGAATAAAATCTGTTTCTACCACTTTAGTGAATGTCTGGCTGTGTTTATCTTTGACAGGAGATGGCCTCAATATGGCGGTTAATAAGAAGGTGCTCATGAGATAAAGACTAGAGGCAAAGTTCACCCAGGCAAGTTATACCAGCTCATCAAGTATTAGAAAGAAAGAGATCTGAGGTCAATAAAATTCTTCAGTTCCTTCAATTGCATTCTCAGGAGCAGAAGCCCATATTTCAGAAGCACACTCTTACAATGTTTCTTCTTTAAGTAGCTGTTTTCTCCATACTTTCAAAAGTTCTTTTGAAATTATCAGACTGTCTTAACAGGGTTAGCTCAGAGAAACCAAAGTTTAGATTGGGTGGGTGGGGGGGGGGCATTAAAAGAAGGAAGAATCTAAGTGAAGGAAGGACATCCCAGGGAGGGAACAGTAAGAAGGGCAGGAATGGTCACACAGTTCCCACTTGCCATCCCTCCTGCATGGTCTTCCACCCCAGTCCCTGCTAAACCTGAGCAAATTCTGATTTCTAACAGAAATCCATTTCTGGGCAATAGTTTTCATCTCCTTCACAGCCTCTCACCAGAAATACTGAAAACGTCAGAGAACTCAATGGTATGCATTTCTAATAATTGTATTTCCCATACCTGATTCTCAGATTTCAGAGTGCCTGTGAACTCATCCAGCATCCATCCCCATAGATTACTGATTCAGACCAATCAGAGCAGAGAGATCTGGGTCTGATATACTAAAAAAGTACACAACACTTTCAGAAACCCAAGATGGTGGTGGAAAAATAGTTAAATGGCAGAAAACAGGCCGTAGAAAGAAAAAGAAAATCAAGGGATTCAAGAAACTATGTGCCTCAATTAATTTTTACCTAACAATTAAAACTGCCTCCATGACTTCTGAAATGCACCTTACATGATTAGTTTTCCACTCTGATACCTCACAGGAAGGCTGTCACTCATCAGGTACTACTATTACAGAAAGTGCTGAGGCTCGTCAGGGCAAATTCTTATGATTTTTTTTTTTAAACTTCATCCAACTACCTGGCTTTCAATAACAAAAGCTGCTGTCTTGTGACTAGAGAACTTGTGATACGGTATTATCAAAGCAAACCATACTGATACATGTATTAAGCATTTATAATATGCAATGTGCGGGTCTTACTGCTTCACATGGATTAACCCAACAACCCTATGAAGTAGGGCTTATTTTCCAGATAAGAAAACCAGGGCACACAGAAGTTACTTGTCCACACAACTATTACATGAAGAAAGCAGGATTCAAACCCTACTTTCTCTAGACAAGCCACATAAGGGAATCACTCAAGCTTTAGGAAAAAATTTAAAATTGATTTATCATAAAACAAATGAGATAAGTTGTTATAGGCTGTGAAACAAACAAAATAAAATCTGAAAAGAAATGGTTCTAAGCATATTTGACTGTCTTGTATAATTTAACTGTTAACTTCACTAAATATAGTGGGTTTTTTCACCTTTATTCACCCATTAAAACCGACTACCTTTAGTCATCCAGTGAAATACCTGACCAGCTATTTAAGGTTATATGTAACTGCAAGTTAGAGTTAATTTAGTGCCTTTTTCATACTCGAGAACTGCTCAAGTTCCTCAAAGCTGACAATACACCTGTCCTGCTTCCCTTCTGTATAGAACAATAGTTTGCTTTTTTTAAGTAAGAAAGAGTTCTAATTTTTCAATACAATTTAAAACAGAACAAAGACTTATATACGTTTTCTTCATGCCATCATTTTGGAAGTCTAATAGTATATATTTTAGGCTGTGACAGCAACAGGGTCTCTGTTACAACTATTTAACTCTGCCACTGACACCATAGACAATATACATACCATAAACGGGCATGACTGTGTTCCAATAAAACTTTATTTATGAAATGAGCAGCTGGCTCTGCTTGGTCTGCAGGGCATCACTGTGCCAACTCTTGATTTAGCAGGTCCTACTAATGATAGAATTATTTAGAAAAAACTGTATTCCTTGTATGGTCAATTAAAATTCCTAACTACTTCTAACAAATGTTCAGGTTTAGGTTACATTGTGGGAAGGACTATCCTTTGGGCATTCTGCTAACACTGTAATTTAGTTTTTCAAATTAGATGTACAAATATTTGACTGCCTGACATGTAGATGACAAAGGACAATTCAGCTCTTCAAAATCCTACAGAAATTTTAAGAATTTAACATCCTGTGAGGCATATAAGGCACTTAAAAAGAAAAAGACTAAAAATATATTATATGTACCTGTGAATTATCAAAACCTCAAAACTATTATTAACTAACATAGTCTTAAGAGTAAAATGGGAAAACAAAAATTTTATTTTAGTGCCATTATAAAACTATTTGTGAATTTTTTTTAAGTGCAAACACTTCCCTTGCCAATTGACTGTATATAATCAAGGCAAACAGATTTTCTTTTTGTTCATTTTCTAAAAAGTTGCTCTTCAGCTTTAAAACCCCAACCCCCCCATCACAGAACAAGTAGAAGAGAACTGTGGCCTCCCAGGTTCCTCGTGATGTCTTTTGGTCTTCCAGTTTTACAAATCTGAATACAATCCTTAGTATTTTAACACCCAATCCTAAATTTTGAAATTGTCCTACTTTGCCATTTTTTACTAGACTCTAAACAAATTTCTTTCATGATAGCAATTATATAAGCAACAACCCAAAATGAAAGCTTTTTTCATTTTACTTCTAAGTTTATTTAGTCTAATCATCAGCAAATTTATAATCTTACTCTCTTTCCTTTTCACAAAAAAGGGAAACTCAAATGGCAATATTTCATTCGTTTTACTTATACAAAGGCTAGGTTGGTGATAACATATTACTTAGAACAGACCACATCGATATTAGGGAAGAAAATGAATGTCTTCACTTTCTCACATTTCGTACAGTAAACCAAAATGCTGAAGATGGATCCAAGAACACGGTTCTGTCTTGCTGCATTTCAGCCACAACTGCTCTGCAATTCTATTAAGTTCAAAACATGGAGAGAAATAAAACATATGGTATATTTGTGTTGGTGGAGATCTTATGACTGAAACAATGTTATACTCATGAGTGATGAAAGAGCCATTTGAAAGGAGCTATAAGATAAGCATAGGCAAGTTATCAAAGCTAGATCAGGACTACAACACCAGCATATACTACCAGCATTACATGAAAGTGTCATTAGGTGAGCAAAGACTAAAACAATCCCTAGATTTATCTCTCAAAAATGAATAGCTCTGACTGGTGTGGTAGCTCATGCCTGTACTCCTAGTACTTTGGGAGGTCATGGTGGGGAATCACTTGACGCCAGAAGTTTGAGTCCAGACTAAGCAAAGTTACAAGCTCCTTATCTTTATAAAAAATAAAAATAAATTGGTCAGGTATACTAGCACCTTCTTGTAGCCCCAGTTACTTTATAGTCTGAGGCAGGAGGATTGCTTGAGCCCAGGAGTTTAAGTTTGCAATGAGTTATTATGATGCCACTGTACTCCAGCGGAGCAACAGAACAAGACCCTGTCTCAAAAAAAGAAACAAACAAAAAGATCAGCTCAAATTTTCCTTAAAAGCATGTCAGGGCAGTCTAGTTTACAGAAATGTAGAATACACAAATGTTACCTCATCTTTGGAAAGCATCTTTAACAATAGTTCACAGTTGTTATATAAAGTAGAGAAAGATGGTTTGATTCTATGACTACCTGAGAAAAGGTAACGCTTCTCTCACAATGCCCTCCATTGTGCTACAGAGCACTAAAACCTAAGAATGGTACTTCAAGTTTCTCTGTGGACACATTAAAAAAGTAGAGATGGAACAGATGAGGGGAAATGTCAAATCCAAAAGACAGAACAAAAATTGCCTGCATATATTTATAGATGTGTGTGTACGTTTGTTCTTAAAACTCTCCTTAAAACTGACACCTACAAATACACACAGTTATGAATGCTACATAAAAAAGTGGTCTGATCTGAAATCACGGTACAGCTTCAAAAACATGCAAAAGCCTTTCTATTTTGGTTTTCTGCAATCAGTCCCATTAAAACTAGGATAAGATTATTTGAAGAAAATGCCTGAAGTCAACAGAGGATACATTTAAAAATTATTCATTATCCAAATAATCTACAAAGCCTACATTAAAGAATTTTAATTATGTGTATTACTTAGCCCTTTAGCCTCATTTGCTTCTATCAACAGCTTTTCAAGATTTGAGAAACTCCTGTACAAAGCTAACATTTTGTACAAAATTGCTTTCTGTTTTCCATTACTTATTTATAGACTCAGCCTTTAAGTCTTGAGGATTCTGGACTTTACTAACTACTCACCACCTAACTCATATAATAGCATGAGCAAATGTGTAAAGGGGTAGAAATTACTTCACCTATTACCTTTTATTAATACTATTCACACATTGTACCCTATGATTGCACTAATGTACACAGCTATGATTTAATAAAAAAAAAATAGTCATGTATTACTTTAAGAGTCCTTCACAAAATGTATGTGTCCCGAAAGCACTGATTTTCCTTAACACAACACAAACCATAACACCAAGGACAGAGCTCAATTCAAAGGGTTGTTTGACAGCTGCTAAACTAAGAATTCACCAGTCCCTAAAGTGCCTCACCTCCTCTGATCTAAATAACCCTTATCCACATCCCCAATTTCAGTTTCTTAGCGTAAGTTCTAGGCCTGTAATGCTCTATATCTGAACCAAAATAAGAAACAATTACTTCACCAGTGAGGATATAAGGATGACAAATAACCTAAGGAAAAGAAGCTCAACAGCATTAGCCATTACAGAAACGCAAACAGAGCCATGACGAGATGCCTACGCTATCAGACACACCTATTAGAATGGCTATGATGGGCTTAGCGCCTATGGCTCAACGGGCTAAGGCGCCAGCCACGTACACCTGAGCTGGCGGGTTCGAATCCAGCCCAGGCCTGCCAAACAATGACGGCTGCAACCAAAAAATGGCTGGGCATTGTGGCGGGTGCCTATAGTCCCAGCTACTTGGGAAGCAGAGGCAAGAGACTCGCTTGAGCCCAGGAATTGGAGATTGCTGTGAGCTATGATGCCACAGCACTCTATCCAGGGTGACAGCTTGAGGCTCTGTCTCAAAAAAAAAAAAAAAAAGAATGGCTATGATGAAAACGCTGACCATACCAAGCGCTGATGAAAACACAGCGCAGTGGAGCTCGCACCTCCTGCCAGCAGAAATGCGAAATGGTCCCAACACTCTGGAAACCAGCATGATGGTTTCTTACAAAGTTAAACATATACTCCCCTTGACCCCACAGTCTCATTTCAACTTTTAACCCTAGAGAAATAAACACTTATGTCTACACCAAAACCCTGCATATGTACCTTCCTAACAGCTCTATTTAAAACAGCCGAAAATTAGAAACGTCCACATGTCCTTTAATGAGTGAACAGATACGCAGTGATACAGGCACACAGTGGAATGCTACTCAGCAATGAAAAGAAACAATCTGTTGATACTATCAGATGATGAATTATGCTGAATTTCTTTTTTCCTGAGACAGAGTCTCACTTTCGCCCTTGGTAGAGTGCTATGGCATCATAGCTAACAGCAACCTCAAACTCCTGAGCTCAAGTAATCCTCTTGCCTCAGCCTCCCAAGTAGCTGAGACTACTGGTGCCTGTCACAATGCTCAGCTATTTTTAGAGGTGGAATCTCAATCTTCCTCAGGCTGGTCTTGAACTCCTGAGCATGGGCAACCCTCCCCACTGAGCCTCCCAGAGTCCTAGGATTACAGGCATGAGCCACTGTGTTCAGCCCTTGTGCCAAATTTTAAACAAAACAATTCTTAAAAGGTTACACAGTTTGCATTAGTTTGCTAGGGCTAACAAAATATCTCAGACTGGGTGGCTAAAACAATAAAAATTGACTTTCTTATAGTTCTGAAGATTAAAAATCCAAGATCAAGTTGTCAGCAAGTTTGGTTTCTTCTGAAGCTTCTCTTGTTGGATTGCAGGTGGCTGCTGAATAGACTAAATGTTTACACCTCCCCCCAAATTCCTAACCCCCCATGTGATGGTATTACGAGGTGGGGCTATGATGATAAAGCTCTCACAGCTTTATCCGGTGGATGATGAGGCTATGATGGTAAAGCTCTCACATATGGGATTAGGGTCCTTATAAATGGGAAAATGGCCCATTACTCCTTCCACCATGAGAGGATGTGGCAAGAGGAAATGTCTGAACTAGGAAATGGGCTCTCAGCGCTAAATCTGGTTTCTCCAGCCCCTAGAACTGTGAAAAATAAATTTGTATTGTTTATAAGCCACCCAGTTTGGAGAATTTTTGTTATAGCAGCCCACACTAAGACAGCCACCTTCTCACTATGACCTCACAGGGTCCTTTCTCTGTTTTTCTCCCTTCTCCCAATTTCTTTTTCTTCTTAACAGGACATTCATCAGATTGGATTGAGGGCCCATCTCAAGAGGCTCATTTTAACGTAAAGTCCTCTGGTTAACTGCCTTATCTCCAAATACAGCCACATTCTGAAGTACCAGAGGTTAAGACTCCAACACATCGTGGATCACTATCAAAGTTCGGAGATGGGCTGTTTTGTGGTCCACCAATGCACCTCCAAGAAACACAGTCACCAACATCCGTTCTGATTTACCCGTGCAAGTTTCAGCCTTGCTCGGCTTATTGGTGTTGCTGGGGTTCATTTGTTTCATCCTCACAGATTTCAAGTTTCTGGATTTTTGTGTAACTCAAAACTTTCATTAATGACCATTAGGGGGCATGATTCTGCCCCTACCAGTGACAAAAATTCTCTCCTGACCAAAATTGAGTCAGGCTTCCTGGGTCCTCTTTCTGACTGGCTCCTAACTTTGGGCTCTGCCTTTGGTCTGCTGAGCTCAAGTTCAGCAAGAATCCTGCTGAGTAAATTTATTAAAAATCCCTCACCCTCAATATTTTATTACTAAAAATAAAGACGAGCGGTTCTCAACCTGTGGGTCGCAACCCACAGGAACTGTATTAAAGGGCCGTGGCATTAGGAAGGTTGAGAACCACTGCTCCAGACTGTCCTCAGCAAGAATCCTGTTGCATTGGTCTAGCAGTTGTCCTTCCAGCCTTGATGTTTTCTCTTAGTAATTTTCTATCCACTGCCCCCACTGTATTCTTTGGCTATAAATCTCCCACTTATCTTTGTTAATTTTGGAGTTAAGCCCAACCTCTCTCCTCCACTACAAAACTCCAATGTAGTAGTCCTTCTGAATAAAGTCTGGTCTTAACTGTCTTTAATAAGTGTTTGATTAATTTTTTCCTAACAGGATCATGCAATGAATATAACATTCTCAATATGATAAAACATTCAGAATATAACATTCTCAATGTGATAAAATTATAGCGATAGAGAACAGATTAATGGTCACTAGGGTTGGAGAGAAGGTGTTTTTAAAGGGGTAGCATGAGAAAATTTCTCCTGGCTGATAAAAAAGTTCTATATCCGATTGTGGTGGTGGTGGTGGTTACAAGTATCAATGCTTATAGTAAAATTTCAAAGAACATTCAAACAAATACATATGAAGAATGCATGTGAAACTTGGTGAAATCTAAATAAAGTCTGTAGGTTACTACCTACCAATAGTTCTATGATTTTACATATATAAGATATTACTGAGGAAAGTGAATGAGGTCAGCTAAATGGGAATTCTGTACTATTTTTATAAAATTATTCTCAAATAAGTTAAATATCTTTATAGCTCAGAGAACCATATTTTGGTACCATGCTGCCAGTCACAATACCCTCCTTTCACAACTTCCCCCCCAAAGAAACATTTATAATAAGCCAGTGTCCCCTTCCCAAGACACTCACGCGGGTTTGCTGCCAAGGGCTTCTTTAGAAAACTTGAATAGGGACTCCGCAGTCCCCATAATCAGCAAAGATTATGGATAGTTATATTATTTCTTTCTTCAAAGTATCTTTTAATGAAGGTTTTAATAATTTACCTTGAAATATATATAGTCTAAGATTTCAAAAGCAATTTCACATTAATTTGTTAATTTTATTCTACCTCAATTTAATTCTGGAAACAATGAAGTGAAAGTGATTTATACTCAATTTATGGGAAAACTGCCTCAAAAATGATTACATTGTAGCAGTAAGACAAAGACAGGCTTACCACATCCCTTGCAAGTATAAATTTGTATGTATAAATTTTTTAAAAATATTTTCTAGTGTATAAATCTTTTTTTAAAGAAAAAAAAAATCAATTCTAAATGTCTAAAATTAGACAGACCTACTATAACCCTTTTCTTTTTTAAATTTCAGTTAGTTTTTAATCTAGCTTCTTTCCTATCTAATTGTAACCACAGGATTCCTAGAGTCCCCTTAGGAAACAATCACTATCTGAGTTTTCCATACAAATTTAAATTAATTTGAAACAGCTTGAAACTTGCAGTTCATCTTCCAAGTTTCATTTATCAAAATAAGGTTCAAATTTATAGTATTCTTATTTCAAGAAAAAGCAGCATTATAATACCCAAACAATGCATAAAGAATTCAGAAATTCTGACTTATGATCTCACCAATTTTCTTACCATCTCAGTAGGTATTCCTGATAGGTCCCTTAATTCATTCTCCTTAATATATTCACACAATACAGTTCAATCTCATTTACAAAGAAAGCACAAACTCCCCCCAAATCCACAACTATGATATAAATAACATTGATATAAATTCACTATTTGATGAGGTTGAGAACTGAATAACAGAATTAAATTATAATTTCAAAAAAGTTTTTGGTTTAAAATACAATTATCACCAGAAACAAACAAAAAAAAAAATACAATCTAGCTGATAGTTCTTGACACACTCATTCCCCAATTCTATTAAATACTTACAAAATGTGAAAATTAAGAAAACTTACAACACAAAAATTAAGACTGAAAACATCTGGGAGGAATTAAACCAAACTGCCTTATTGTTTATGCCAGGGTGATACAGAAGACCTTTCCATTCTCCAGATGTTTCAGCTCTAACCAAAAAGAAAGGAAATTTCAGTAGACAGCAATTTTCAGACAGACAGAACACGGCTAGGCAATATTTTTAATCATTCTACTAGCTTATTTTAGGTCACAAACAGAATGCAGAATTTCACTGCTTTTTAATGTATTAAAATGAATAGGAGTCCATCATGGTTTTTAGCTTAACAAAGACACAGATTTTTTTTTAAGAATCCTTCCATATCAAAACTTCCAAAAATTTTAAACATTTCAATATTAGCCAAAGATAAACCTCCAGAACAAGGACAAAGTCAAAACTATGGTAAAATATATTTATCTACTCACCTGCTGATGGATATTTAGGTTGTTTCTAGTTTGGGGCTACTATGAATAAAGCCACTACGAATATTCACACAAGTATAAGTAGAGATGGGTTTCCATTTATTTGGAGTAAATAGGAGCAAGAATGCTGCATCATACGGTAAGCACGTGTTTAACTTTACACAAAACTGCCAAAATTACTTTGCAAAGTGGTTGCACCATTCTATACCCCCAACAGCACTGCATGACATTACCAGTTTTTATTTTTAATTTTAGCCACTCTAGTGGGTGTACCATTGCACATCACTGAGGCTTTAGTTTGCATTTCCTTGATGACCAATGATACTTGGCATCTTGTTCACACACATAAGGGCATTAGACTATTCGCCTTTGTAAAATATCTGTTCAAATCTTTTCCTCTTTTGGGATATTCACCCAATGGAATACCACTGAGAAATAAAAAGAAAACATAACAAATGACAAACCATACAGGAATATGACTGAACAAAAGAAACAGACACAAAAGAGCACATACTGTGTGACTCTGCTTACTTTATAAAACAGGCAATACTTATTTACCTATTTATAAAAGATCTGTGATTCTTAATAGTTCATTTAATAATATGTTCATTGTCTCAAATTATGCAAACTGCATCCAGATTAATAACCTTTTTGTAAACATTTTGCTAATCCAAAAAGGATTTCTAGCTTCAGCTACAATAAGGGATGTCAGAAATGCACATGTACATTCTGATTTCTCCCATTAGAAATATCCAACTTGATGTCTTTTTAATGTATTATTCTATATAAACATGATCCCCTTAAATTACAGACCAGTACTGCTTTTTAAGCATTTCTCTGATTTAGCAGTAACTTAATCATCTTAATCTAAGAGTTTCTCAAATATGATAAAGTCTTTTTATGAAGCTATTGCAAATATCCCCATCTTTGATATGCTGTTTACTACTTACCAGCCAAGTTTAAACACCTTTCTTTTAGCTCTTACCCCTGTTATCTTCTGGAGTCAGGCATTTGCTCATATCTTTTGCATCTGTTCTCATATAATTAACTAAATATTTAAAATCTGGTTGTTTTTCTTTGCCCAGATTCCCAATTTTCTTTAATCGCTCCCTTGATACAATTTAAAGAACTTTTCCCTAAATCTTCTACTTCAGCTAGAAATTTACTGTTTATGTTAATAAAGTACATTATTCTGTACATTACTGAACTGTATGTACTGTACATTAAGTACATTAAGACTGTAAGGTGTGGCTGTGACAAACAAGAATTCAGCTCATCTCAGTCTATTAGTTAAGTCCCAGGGAGCTAACTAAGAGTGAATAAACAGAGAAAAACCCTCTACCTTTTTGTGTATATGATGTTAAAAGTCCTCATTTTGTTTTTCTTATAATTTACTAAATAAATGTGCTTTTCCACAACCCATGCTGGCTAAATTGTGCTATCCTCACCTCTCCACCCACCAGTGGTTTCATAAAGAAAGATTTTGGTCAGCCTAAAGTCAAAAGGAAGAATACCACTCCTAAGAAATACAGTGTTCAAGAGAAAATGTTTGGGATGCAGCTTGAGCAGATATTTACTGGGCTTTAGTCAAGCTGAAACCTTATGGTACACACACATATACGCAGACGCACACACCCCCCACACATGCATGAACACTCAAGAGGAAACTTCCAACAGTGTCAAACATTGTAACTCTTCCTTCAAACAGGGACCTTTAAAGCTCTTGCATTAACTGGAAGTTTCACCACCTCATGCAGATTGGTTACAAAACTAACTACACTCAGTCACCACACTGACCTATGATAACGCCAGCGCATGACAGCCCCAGGTGACAGAGCAAAGCCCTGTCTGGGGAAGGAGAAAAAAACACCACACACCTTCGATCCTAGTGAGTTCTATCCAAGGGCTGTACCTACCAGACAGCCCTGGATCTTCGGTATTAAATCAGAGATGTTTATTAAGACAACATGAAGCTTCCCTTGGCTTGCACAGACCAAGTTTAGTTTGGTATTTGACCCTAAGTACCTCAGAAGGACTTGACAACGCCCATATTTCAGGCCTGAATCCTTAACTTACATCCCACAGCCTCATCACTGCTGACCTTCTGCTAATTCTGCTGTTCCCATGCTTCCTGCCTCAGCGCCTCCTCTGCTGCACTCATGCCAAGGTCCCCATCCCTCCAATCCTTTCAGAGAAATGGGTCTAATGTCATGTGTGTGTTGCCTCATATCTTGCACTGGGCTCGCCTAGATTTCTTTCATGTTAACCTTCAACCTGCTCGGTTCTGATTCTTATATATTGTCAACCACTGTATTCTGGCCTTAAAATGAAGTTAATATACATGTGCATTTGAAAAGTGATGGAGCCTTGAAGGAACTATGGGAAAGCAAGCTAAGATCTATTAAAACATGTTCCTGGCTCCGCTCCTGTAGCACAGTGGTTACGGCGCCAGCCATATACACCCAGGGTTGCAGGTTCAAACCCGGCCCAGGCCAGCTAAAACTGCAACAAGAAAATAGCTGGGTGTTGTGGGCACCTGTGGTCCCAGCTACTTGGGAGGCTGAGGCACGTGAATCGCTTGGGCCCAAGGGTTTGAGGTTGCTGTAAGCTGTGACACCACAGCACTCTACCAAGGGCACCATAGTGAGACTCTGTCTCAAAAAACAAGAACAACAACATGTTCCTAAGCCTAAAATTTCTCACATTAAAAAAAAAAGCCGCCTGTAGCTCAGTGAGGCGGGCACCTGCCCCATAAACTGAGGGTGGTCCGGCCAAACTGCAACAACAACAACAAAAAAAAAATAGCCGGGCACTGTGGTGGGCGCCTGTAGTCCCAGCTACTTGGGAGGCTGAGAAAAGAGAATTGCCTAAGCCCAAGAGCTGGAGGTTGCTGTGAACTTTGACACCACAGCACTCGACTGCAGGCAACAGAGTGAGACTCTGTCTCAAAAAAAAGCCATAAATTTTCAGAAAATGACCAGCCTATAATACTAATAAAGACACAAAAATATGCTTTCTGCTAGGCTAACAATTCTCCTTCAAAGTGAAAAAAGGCAAAGGACATTAGGTTTCTGTTGGGTTGCTAAGTAATTACCATACTATACTAGCCTTGTGTGTGCGCATTATAAAAATCATTCATTTGTGTTATAAGAAATTACTTCAGGGCACACTGCAAACATTGTGCCTGCAGTGAATTCCAACTAGCAAGCTCGTCACTAATCATCATTTTGAAACAGTCACACTTCAACATAAAGTCTTTTACCTCATTTTTTAAAATTTCAAGTAAATGGGGCACCCCAAAGATTCACCTGCAAAATACATTTTTCCAACTCTTCTTAGCTCTTAGCATCTGACATGCTTTCCAATTTATTCTGAAAGGTCACAGTGTAAAGAGATTTCTGCTGCGTGTAGGAAAAAACCTGTTTAGCATAAAATATTTGTACACCAGCCATACCATGTGGAAAAAAGAATCCCATCAAAAAAATGTAAATAGTATTACTGCCATTGAATTCTGACATGCTACTTCTAATAAAGTTATTCTAAAGGAATAGTGACTTGGTATCTAACTAAAATTCTAAATATCAGTGGTCCATATAGTCAAGATAACTGAAAAAACATTTTAAAATATTTAATTTTTAGACTATGTGAACCATCTTATAAACACTTCTGTCAAAATTGTATACTAAAACAAAATAAAGGGCCAAGCACAGTGGCTCACTCCTGTAATTCAAGCATTTGGGGAGGGCGGAGCAGGAGGATCACTTGAGCCCAGGAGTCTGAGGTGGCAGTGACTGTGATGATGCCAGTGCACTCCAACCTGGGCCATGCGGACAGACCCTGTCTCAAATAAATATATGAAAACATACACGCATACATACCTCTCAGGCTAGGAATTCTCAGTCTCTAGCAAACGTCCATTCCTCAACAGGCGCAGCTGACCAGATACAAGTCCAGCTCACTGAACCTCACTTCTTCACCTTTGGCACAGGGATAGGAGTAACTCCCTAACACCAGGATCACATGAGATTGTATGTACTGTGCATATTGCCTGAGATTGCATCATAGATAAAAACCAATACCTAAAAATGCTTTAAACTTTCCTTTATGTAAAAATCATTTATGAGGCGAGTTAGGTTCTGAGTGGAATGAGATGACCACCCAAGTGTCTTTAAAGTTCTATAATACGTTAATAATATTCAGATCATCAATTTCCGTAAGTTGAAAGTATACTGTGATTAATTTTAAAACAGCACAAAAGTAATGGGCAGACAATATAAATATTTATTTTAATAAATTTTTTTGAATTTAATGTCTTACTTGACTATATAAATTAATGCTAAAAAAGAGTTTATAAATTCAAACTGAAAACGTGATGAAATGCCATAGTTCAAATTACAATGCAAGATACATTTTTCACACGGGTACAAGTCAAGATCTGGTTCTGTAGATAATAAACCCTTGTAAATTAAGACTGGCATCTTTGCATCTTTCATCTTGTTCTAGTATCTTATATCTATTCTCCATGATTATTCTGAAGCCAGAATTCAAGGAGCACAGACTTTCATTTTGAACAGATAAAATTCCATCACAATGTCAAATGTAAAGAGACAGGTCTTTAAATAGAGAAAATGAAAATATAAAAAGACAGCACTTCAAAACAGAGAAAAATGAAAATCTTGAGAGACAGAAAATCTAACCACCAGTAGTCAAGCTTCTCATTTGGCAATAAGAAGCTACTGTTTATGAGGGATAGAGGAAAAAGCTAGAATAAAAGGAAAGAAAGACAGACTGCAAATAGCTGTCATTAAATAGTCTGGCAAAAATGTAAAATAAGGTCAAACTGTTAACAATGATCATTATAATACTTGCAAAAGAAAACTCACATTCACAATAAAAACACAGATGTCACAAACATTTAAATTCTCCAACATTTGCTTACAGCTTACATAATAATGCTTAATGAACACTAAAATTGTAAAGCAAAATATTTTCCCAAGTTTTCAACACTAGAGAGCTGTTGCCTCATTAAAACAAAACAATTTGATGTATCAGTGCAGTTACTCAAACAGACAAAGGTAACAACTAGCCTGATAAAAACCTAAAGGAAAAGATAAGGGGTGTATCTCTGGTTCCAGATTTTATTTTAGGATTTAGATTATAAATCTACCTAATAAAATTTGCCCATAATCTCCCTTTGAACTCTTTTGTCTATAGTCCTGCGCTCACGGTTGTAAGATTGTTGTTCTATTTTCTATATCTTTCTTCAGTCACTGAAATAAAATGGCATCTTCTCAGACTTTCCCTCTTCTGTAGGATCAATAGAACTTTCTACCTTCTTCGAGTTCCCGAATAGTCCTCCAAGTCCTCCTCCATCCTATGGAGCACTCCTTTTCAGATTGCACCACTCCCTCCTTCTTCCATCTGCCTTAAATTAGGAACACCCTGGGCTCGGCTCCTGTAGCTCAGCAGCTAGGGTGCCAGCCACATACACCAGAGCTGGCAGGTTCAAACCCAGCCTGGGCCCGCCAAACAACAACAACTACAACCAAAAAATAGCCGGGCACTGTGGCAGGTGCCTGTAGTCTCAGCTACTTGGGAGACTGAGGCAAGAGAATTGCTTAAACCCAAGAGTTTGAGGTTGCTGTGAGCTGTGACGCCACAGCACTCTACCCAGGGCAAAAGCTTGAGACTCTGTCTCAAAAAAAAAATTATGAACATCCTCTAAGGGTCTATCCTCAACCCTTCTCTCCCCACTCCATTCCATGTTACTGCCCTTAGCACGCTCATCCAATTTCAACAACATAACCCTGAATAACTGTCACTTACTATCACCAATCTCTTTTCTGAATGTTAGAATTGCATTTCCAATTGCATGCCAGATAACTCCACAAGTGAATATTTCAGTGGCATCTCAAAACAAACATATCAAAAAGTTAAAATCACTGCTCCACACCCTCCAACATCTAAACAGACCTATTATCACCATAGTTATTTTCCTTTCTTCCTCCAGTTCACCCCAAAATACAATGTGATACCCAGGTCCTGTAGATTTAAGATCAATGCCTACCCATCTTCACCGTTACTCAGCAGCAGGCAATAAATGTGTAACACCAGCAGGCTTGGTGCACACCGGTTCCTTAGATGCTGATAAAGCCTAGCAGGCATCAAAAAGCTTTATCTCCTAAACAACCCAGGACCACCTAAGGCTCTTGGTTGAACACAAAAAAAGCTGACACTAGACAATTAGCAGAAAAGGAGTTAATTAAAAGGGCTACTGGGCATCTCACAGAATAGTCGGGAAGATGAAAAACTGTGCTCATCAGGCAAATCATGCAACAAACCATGCCCCCAAACAGGACTACTTAGCAAATGGCCATCACCGCTGGATAGCATCCCACAGAGAACTAAAGAAAACACCACGCTGTGGGAAATCAATCTTGCAACCTCTGGAAGACACTGCTGCCACCAAAGGCAGCGTCTGCTGGAATCCACCACCTCTACCATCAAAATGAAATCTCCGTGCACATTCTGTTTCCTCACTTCCAAATCAATGTCCTTTGCGGGGGTGAGTCTAATGGATGAAGTGTAAGTCATAAGCCTATGATCTGGACACAAAAGAAAATCAGAAATTAAATACTGCCTTCAAGATTGCTGAGACTGTCTCCTCCTACATTAGCAAGACCAAACTTATATTAGGAAAATTTCTCGGGCGGCGCCTGTGGCTCATCAAGTAGGGCGCTGGCCCCATATACCAAAGGTGGCGGGTTCAAACCCAGCCTCGGCCAAATTGCAAAACAGAAAAACAGCCAGACGTTGTGACGAGCATCTGTAGTCCCAGCTATATGGGAGGCTGAGGCAAGAGAATCACCTAAGTCCAAGAGTTGTAGGTTGCTGTGAGCTGTGCACTCTACTGAGCGTGATAAAGTGAGACTCTGTCTCTACAAAAAAAAAAAGAAAAAAGAAAATTTCTCAAATGTAAAAGACTATTCAAAAACTGAGGGGTAATTATGAATGCAACTACTCCTACCTTCCACCACGCCTCCCTGCCTGCCTCTCCACCTCCTGGAATGGAAATATCCAGGATCCTACCAGAGTTTGGTGAGCACATGTCCTCAGTCTGTGGCCCAGATCACTTGGCGGAGCCCAAATTCCCTGCCCCAGTATTGCCAGTCACTGCTCCCTAGGAGACCACACCTTACACTCAACCAATAAATACTCCTCCCTCAGCCACAGCTCTTACATTATAAAGTATGAAATGTCCAATTTCCTTAAGTACTAAGTTTGATGGCTGGTATCTCTGATATTTCACCTTGACACTTCTTGTTTGTGTGTGTGTGTGTGTGTTTGTGTGTGTGTGAGTGTTTTTAGAGACAGAGTCTCACTTTGTTGCCCTTGGTAGAGTGCCATGGCTTCATGGCATTTTTTTTTTTTTTTTCAGTTCAAGTCAGTTCAAGGAAATGCATTTATTGAGCTTCCCTGTTAGCCAAGACAGCTAGGTACGAACAGCTTATTACTTTTTATAGAAGCCCTTTCAAATCTTTTTGGTGATCAAGAAGTCAGTCCTCAAGGGCGCCCGTGGCTCAAAGGAGTAGGGCGCCAGCCCCAAATGCCAGAGGTGGTAGGTTCAAACCCAGCCCTGGCCAAAAACTGCAAAAAAAAAAAAAAGGCAGTCCACAGCCCCTACTCTGAACAAACTCTGGACTAGACGCACAAAAAGGAAGGCAGATCAGAGCTGCCACCCCTACCTTTGGAGAAGAAAATAGAGTAATGCCAGGCTCTGTGCCTAGCGACTTACACGTGTTCTTAAAACTTCACAACAACCTGTAAGGCAGGAATTATTTTTACCCATTTTAGGGGAAAGAAACTGAGGCTTCACCCTCATCTGATTGACTCAAAATTACACAAAACCGTAATCCAAATCTCCATCTGCTTCTCCCAGAGACTGTGCAGCTTAATCACTTCAGAATGGGAAGGAAACTGGGGCCTAGGGAAGTTAAGCAACATGCCTACACCCTCAGGCTAGTTAGAGCTGGGGCAGGCACAGAACTCCACTCCACCGCTCTCCCAGTCAGTGGTAACTGGTGTGTCCTTAGGAGAGTGCCATAGGTATGCTGTTTCTTCACCCTGTTTGCAATTCTGTTTAAAAAAAAAAAATCTCTGTCTTTCAAAGCCTATAGGTTGCAAATGCCAGCTTTTTCATACTTTCCCTATAATACCACTTGATACCTGTCATGGGACATAAGCAACTAATTGCAACAACTGGCATAATACCTGCAAGTTCAATTTAGCAAACCTTTGTTGAGGGCCCACTATGTGCCTCTCCTTGAGGACAGGAACCAACCGTTGTTTATATTTCTCTTTGTATCTCATAAGGCACTTTTAAAAATCTCTAGTGAGGGCGGCTCCTGTGGCTCAGCGAGTAGGGCGCCGGCCCCATATACCGAAGGTGGCGGGTTCAAGCCCGGCCTCGGCCGAACTGCAAAACAAAAAAATAGCCGGGCGCCGTGGCGGGTGCCTGTAGTCCCAGCTACT
>CAUYON010001003.1:0-18718 GCA_963573935.1 Arctocebus calabarensis
GCGCCTGTAGTCCCAGCTACTCAGGAGGCTGAGGCAAGAGAATCGCTTAAGCCCAAGAGCTGGAGGTTACTGTGAGCAGTGTGACGCCACGGCACTCTACCCAGGGCGATAAAGTGAGACTCTGTCTCTACAAAAAAAAAAAAAAAATAGTAAACTAACAGTATCTCCCCTAACTTGGTTACTGAAAATGATTTAAAAACTTTTTGCATCTTTTGTATTAACCTGGATAGAGCTGAAACACATTCTTCTTAGTATAGTATCACAAAAATGAAAAAGCAAGTATCCAATATACTCAATATTAATATGAAGCCAGTAGATGAACTAATACACACCCACACAAGAGAAAAAGTCAATTCAATTCAAGTTGGGGAAAGGAAAGAAGGGGGGGATTGGAGTTCTCCTACCCAAGTGTGGGGGGAGTATGATACACCTCCTGAGTGCGGGACATGGATACAACAGGGACTTCACTTGACAAATGCAAACATTGTAACCCTCACGTTAAACTGAGATAAACAAACAAATAAATAAATAAAACCAAAAATAAAAAATAAAAACTCTTTGCACCAGCTGTCCCAATTGTCTCCCACTTTTTAGTCATAATTTATCTTGTCAGAGGACATTGTATTCATCATATGCCATATTCTCCCCCCATTAAATCGCAATTAGTAGTCACTCAACAAGTATCTATATATATATTTAGTGCTCATCACCAGTCTTAAGGTTGATGCTTCTCCAGTCATTTTGGTTGGCTGAAACTTTAGTAGATTCCTAAGGAAGGGTTCATTGGAACAATATTTCTCCAATTTGTGAATGTTGATGACAGTTTGTGCCCTTATATTTAAAGTTAGCTTTGCTGATTTAAAATTCTTGGTTTCTATTTTCTTTGCTAAAGTATCTTAAATATGTTATACTCTGTTTTCTTTTGGGATAAAGCATTACCATATCAAAATCTGATGACGATTTGTTTTCTTCTCTTTATAAGCTACATAGGCTTGATACTTACAGTTTCCTCCACCCCCCTCTACCCTTTATGAAGTCCAATAATTTTACTAGAATAAATATATTTTGGTGTTTGTTGTTCTAAGTCCAACATATTCTTGTGTATGGAATGTATGATCTTTCAACATACAGTTTTAAATCTTTTATTTCAGGTAATTTTTCATAGTATAGATTTTAGTGTTTATTCTACTCCTTTGCTTTGTTTTGTTTCAAATTCAAGGGCTCCTATTACCTTTACACGAGATCTCTTCCCCATCTTCAATGGTCATCAATTTCTTTTTTTTTTTTGAGACAGTGTCTCACTATGTTGCCCTCAGTAGAGTGCCGTGGCATCACAGCTCACAGAAACCTCAGATTCTTGTGCTTAAGCGATTCTCTTGCCTCAGCCTTTCAAGTAGCTGGGACTAGAAGCACCTGCCACAATGCCTGGCTATTTTTGTTCATTTGTTTTTGGTTGTAGTTGTCATTGTTGTTTAGCAGGCCTGGGCTGGGTTCGAACTCACCAGTTCCAGTGTATATGGCTGGTGCCCTAGCCACTGAGCTACAGGCACTGAGCCAGGTCATTATTTTCTTCTAAATCCTTTTCATCTCTTCATTTCTTTTTTCTTTCTTTCTTTTTTTTTTTTTTTGTAGAGACGGAGTCTCACTTTATCGCCCTCTGTGAAGTGCCATAATGTCACACAGCTCACAGGAACCTCTCACTCCTGGGCTTAGGCGATTCTCTTGCCTCAGCCTCCCAAGTAGCTGGGACTACAGGCACCCGCCACAGGGCCCAGCTATTTTTCTGTTTTGCAGTTCGGCTGAGGCTGGGTTTGAACCCGCCACCCTCAATATATGGGGCTGGCGCCCTACTCGATGAGCCACAGGCACTGCGCTGCCATCACCTCTTCATTTCTTATTTTCTTCCATTTAATCCTAAATTCTCTTAAGCTATTATCTGTCTACTTTAGTCCCCATTTTTGAAATTTTTCTTTTATTTCTAATTCTTTCCTGAGTTTTGTCACTTCATTTCTGTTCTTTTCTATCCTGCATCATTTTCTTAAACATTTGCCTTATTTTAAAATCATGTGCTAAAGTTTTTATCTGTTTGAGTACATCTTTTTAGTGGGCTTTTATTCTCTACAGGTTGAGTATCCCTTATCCGAAATGCTTGGAACTAAAAGTGTTTCAGATTTCAAATCTTCTCACATTTTGAAATATTTGCATGGTGGTACGTATCTGTTTTCCCAGCCATTCAAGGCAGGAGGATCACTTGAGCCCAGGAATTTGAGGCTGCAGTGAGCTACAATGATGTCACTGCACTCTAGCCTGGGCAACAGAATCATGACCCTGTCTCAAAAAATATATATATGGTAGCTTGATCTTTGAAGTTTGCTAGTTCTGTTCCTTTACTCTAATTTTATCTGAACTTTTTCTTCCTTTATCTCTGTCTCTAATCTGCTCAATTTGTATTCCATTTCCAATATTTCTCCTTAGTATGGAGTCCTGTTTTTCCAGGCAGCTCTGGCTGGTCATATTGTCTAGACTGCACTGGCCCCTTTAGCAATTACCAAGAGCCTCTTTCTCTGACCCAGTATTAGATTAGACAACACTCTTCCTGATGTCAGATGCTATTCTCACATCAGCCCATTGCATTTTCTAATGAATACTTAACGGCATCTCTGTGTTTCCTCCTCCACAAAGGCTAATACCATGCAGTTCTTGTGGCTTATAGTGAGGAAATCTTAACTTACTGGAAGTCTTACTGTAAATGCTGCCCATAGTTTCTTGGCTTAACTATCTAGTTGTTCTCTCTGTTTTTAAAAAGGGACTCAGGAAGATTTAAACACTATGTCACCACTGCTGCTCCTACTACCATTCTCAAAGGTTTTAGAGTGTATTATAAAGGTCCTTAGAATTTCTACAAAAACTTAAGAAAAAACGTCTTTGAAATCTTAACATTTCTAGAAACAAGCAAAAGAGAAGAAAATGGGTCCATTTTTTCTGCTTACCTCAAAAACTCTGAATAGGCGGCATCTTATCTTATGATCTGTCCACAAGGCCATAAGAAGGGCATTATATGAGATGGTACTAATCATAAGTATCTTATAAGGCTGACCCATTATGATTTTCTTCACAAATGCCCGACACTGAGTATCTTTCCTCCTGTCAAGAAGTTAAATAAGAGGTATGATTATAACAGGGCTAGATCCCCATACAATGCACACCTTTTCATAGGAACAGGGTCTTCATTCCCCCACCTGTAAATATAAATTTATATGTACTTTTAAGTAGCAATGAAATGTTGAATAATGACCACTGAAATATGGATGATGCTCATCAATAGTCTGTCCTCACTCAGTCACCCAGCTCCCTCCTTCTGAACCTCTAAAAAAGAATGGTCACCACTCCTCAAGCAAAACAAAGTGTTATCTTCATTTACTCATTCAACAAATCTTTATTTAATGACAACTATATGCCAAGCACAGGGGACAGAACATGAGCAAAATTAAATATTGCTAGTCTATTAGGAAAAACTGGTAATAATCAAATAACCACCCATACATATCTTCACAAATCAATGACTAAAAACTAAACACCTTAAGAGAATATGGGTGTATAATCTATTCATGAAAGAAATACAAATGGCCAATAAAACTCCCCAAAAATATTCAGCAGCAATACTAATCAGGGAGATGCAATGTAAAACCATTATTTTTGTTTATAAAATTAGCAAAGACATTAGCAAGATAATATTTAATGCTGGCAACAGCATAAAATGATGGGGCATTCTAATAAACTGCCAGAGGAATATAAGTTGATCAACTTTTCTGAAAAGCCTTAGAACCATTCATATCCACTGACCCGAGCAATCTATTCCAAGATAAAAAAGCCTGAAATATAGTGACTTTAGCTAAACATGTTTCCCAGTATTATAGTATTGAGAACTTGAAAATAATTTAAAAGTCTAATGAAAAGGGGCTGTCTGCAGTGTCTCACGCCTGTAATCCTAGCACTCTGGGAGGCTGAGGTGGGTAGATTACTTGAACTCAGGAGCTCAAGAGCAGGAGGAGCAAGAGCAACACCCCATCTCTATTAAAAACAGAAAAACCAATGGAGCTGGAACACATTCTTCTTAGCAAAGTATCTCAAGAATGGAATAAAAAGAATCCAATGTATTCAGCCCTACTATGAAGGTAATTTATAGCTTTCATATGAAGGCTATAACCCAATTATAGCACAAGAATATGGGGAAAGGGGCAAGGGAGGGGAGGGGAGGATGGGTGGAGAGAGGGTAAATGGTGCAATCACACTTACAGTGCATCTTAGAAGGGTACAGGTGAAACTTACTAAATGCAGAATACAAAGGTTTTCATACAATAAACAAGAAAATCCCATGAAGGTTATGTCGAACAATTGGATGAAAATATTTCAGATTGTATATGAAGCCAGCACATTGTACCCCATGATTGTACTAAAGTACACAGCTAATATAAATAAATAAACAAATAAACAGAAAAACCAGCTGGATAGGGTGGCAGATACCTGTAGTCCCAGTTATTTGGTAGGTGGAGGCTAGATGATGGCTCAAACCCAAGAATTTGAGGTTGCTATGACCAATGATACCACGGCACTCTACCCAGGGTAACTGAGACTCTGTATCCAAAAAAAAAAAAAAAAGTCTAATTAAAAGGACAGGTTAAATAAATCGCAGCATATCCATCGTATGAAATACAGACATTAAAATATGTCTATGCATTTTTCATAATTTAGAAAAATACTTATGACCACTGGATAACAAAACACAAAAACAAGATACAAAAGTCTCTGTTCAAAATAATGGTAGTATACAAAAATAGGTCAAGAAATTCACCAGGAAATATGCCAAAAATGTTGAAAATGTCTACATGGCTGATGAGATTATAGGTGATTCGTTTCCTATTTATATTTATCTGTACTTTACAATTTTTCTCAAAGAGTATATAGTACACTCCCCATTATATGTAACAAACACATATTTTCCTAATCTATAAAAACAATGTGTAATTTTCATCATCTGATTTGAGATGGGGATTATTATTATGGGGATCGTCTCCCCTCTCCCCCATAAAAGCCTTCAAATTACCTAACACAGTAGGTAATAGAAAAAGACAAAACTAGCTGGGCACAGTGGCTTATACCTATAATCCTAGCACTTTGGAAGGCTGAAGCAGGAGGACTGTTTGAGGCCAAGAATTTGAGACCAGTCTGGGGACCACAATGAGAGCCCCATCTCTATAAAAATTAAAAAATTAGGCTTGGTGCCTGTGGCTCAACGGGCTAAGGCGCCAGCCATGTACACCTGAGCTGGCAGGTTCGAATCCAGCCCAGCCCGCCAAACAACAATGACGGCTTCAACCAAAAAAAAAATGGCCGGGCGTTGTGGCGGGCGCCTGTAGTCCCAGCTACTTGGGAAGCAGAGGCAGGAGACTCGCTTGAGCCCAGGAATTGGAGGTTGTCGTGACCTGTGATGCCACAGCACTCTATCCAGGGTGACAACTAGAGGCTCTGTCTGAAAAAAAAAATAATAATAATTTAAAAATTAGCTGGGCCTGGTGGTGCACCCCAGCAAGGTGGGAAGATCACTTGAGCCCAGGTGTTTCAAGGTTACAATGAGCTAGGATAAAGTTGACAGAGCAAGACCCTATATAAAAAAAGAAAAGAAAAGAGAAAAGAGGGAGGGGAGGAGAGGGAAGGGGAGGAAAGAGAAGGGCAAAACTGAGTCAAACTAATCTACAGATCAAGTAAGAGTATGTCAACCTCTCCAATTGAAGAAACAAGATTTGTCAAGGACAAGCTTCTCAATTTGGGAAGAACACTGACACCCTGCCCCCACATTTCCCATTGTACATTTCTTAACAAGCAATGGAGACAAAGAATATTTACTTAAATGTCCTGAGTCTTGTCCAGAAATTCACCAGTGTAGTATCAGACTGTGAAACAGAAAAGGCTTTCGAGTAGTAGGATTGAGACATTTTCCAAATTTTCAATGTTTATTCCTTTTATCATCCAACAGAAAACTTCTGCCTAGGGACTTCCTTGACATCTGATTCCAAGAGGCAGCAGAGAAGCACTGTGAAGGGAATCCTTGCTTTATGAAGTCACTCTCGGGCATTCTATTGTGTTTCTGCCCTACACGCCCCTGAAGAGAGCTCCCCAGCATGGCTATCAGCAGGTCCTCTCTTCCCAAGGAGACTGGCAATGCCTCCGTTCAGCAAAATGGTTATGAGCATCCAGCAACCATGAGGCTCTAGGCTAAAGCTAGGAGTCATTAGAGACAGGACAAAGACACTCCCTCCTTCAAGAAGTATCCACATCTGATAACAAAGGTCCTTCTTAACCTGTTAGAAAAAGTCAACTGTCATATAAGGGAAGAAAGCAAAGTTCTCTGGGGTTCTACAGTGAGACAGCATGTCCAGGGCACAGCACTGAAAACACTTTGAAGGACAAGGAAAGATTTTAATGGGTCTGGGGCTAGAACAAAATAGGAGAAGCACAGCAAGTAACATATGCCCTGGTGGCTAACTGCAGAAGGGAAGGGGTGGGCCTGTGGGGTAGAGGTGTTTTAAGTACAAGAGCAACAGAGATTTTTGCTCTGTGGAACTCTTGGAATTAATATATTTTCCCCCCTTCTCCTTCTCCTAACTCCTTTGCCTTTTAAAGCAAATCAAAACAGAGGGATCTGGGTAACGGCGTGTTACATATAGCTAAATTGGTCAAATTCATAAAAACCTTGTAAGTTCTTGAGTGTAAAGGGAGGTAACCACCCCACTACTTCTGCTATCCCTAGTATTCTAAAACAAGTGTATTTTGACCATTCCTGGTAGGAAAATATTCTTGTTTGCTGAGAAATATTTATTCATTGCCTCCATTTAAAATCACTAGGGCCAGGCGCAAACGGCTCACGCCTGTAATCCTAACACTCTAGGAGGCCAAGGCAGGTGGATCACTTGAGTTCAGGAGTTTGAGACCAGCCTAAGCAAGAGTGAGATTCCCCTCTCTAAAAATAGCCGGACGCCTGTAGTCCTAGTTGCTTGGGAGGCTGAGGCAAGGGGATCACTTGAGCCCCAGAGTTTGAGGTTGTTGTAAGCTATGACATCATCGCACTCTACTAAGAGCAATAAAGTGAGACTCTGTCTCAAAAAAATAAATAAAATCATTAACAGCAAATTTTAAAAACTCCTCTAACGTACCCTAGATTCAAACTTCGTCTCCCATCTTCTCCCTCTACATCCTCTCCCTCATGATCAGCTCCTCCTATGACTGCCTGCCCCCTTTGGTCATAAGCTCCCTGATGCCTCCGGGGCTCTTGCCCAACATCCATCCACAGTGGTCTCCTGGGGCAGCTGCTCCCAGACAGCCTGAATCAGTTCTCTCTTTGTTTCCACCTGTCCTAATACATCAATGTGCCTAATCCCCTGAGGCACAGAGAAGGCCCTCAGCAAGCCTGTGTGATATGAATATACAGATCAGTGTATCGGGGATCCTTGTGCTCACTCAAATAGCTGGGCATAGGGGATTTCATGTCCAGAAACCATTCTGTGCCTTCTCTGTTTATTATTTATTTAAGCTCTTAATCGTCAGCAATGTACATTCTCTCTTTAAGCACCAAAGCATACCTTCTAGGAAAAACAGAGAAGAGATTAAAAGATGTAAAGTATTACTTCACAGTGCTTACAAGGGTGAGGAAAGATAGCCAGCTGAAAGCAGCAGAGAAGGGCCCAGTTGTTTTCAGCATATAGCATACTACGTCAGCACAGCCAGTCACAGCGGTATGCTGCTTCTAGAGTCACTGATGAAGACATTCAATCTGGGAATGAAACACCAGCTGAGAGAATAGAAAACAGTAGGAAACCGGGGATGACAAGCTTTTTTATCACCTACTGAAATCATTTATATTGTCTTGTAGATCTTCTTGTAGATAGATGGGCAGTAGAGGGATTCTAGGATGAGAAGCCAAAAGGCTACCTTTTCTGCCTTTTTAGCAGCAACACATACTCTGCCCAACTTGGACAGCCTGACCTCAGCCACATACAGCCAAGGAAAATCAGCAGTCAGAGGCATGGCTTCTGGGTGACTCTTCAGCCTTTTGGACAGAGTCATTCCTTTACCAGTTCCAAATAACTATCACTGAAACACAAAACTCACTTATTATAGCCAAACCCTATTGTAGCTCTTGATGTTTCACAGAAAACTTTACAAACCTGAAAGTTACAAAGTTTAACTAGTATATATTTACATGCCAGATTAGAAAGTACATAGACTGCTCCATACTAACACTAGTAGTCCAATAGCTCAATACACTGATGGAGGTCAGGCTTGTATGGTGTCCAAATATAATATACAACACAAAATAAAAATACAAAACACAATGTAGAGAACCAGGCTTACTCTATTTATACAAAGATTTCCTAAACTTATCAATGTCTGAAAGCAGCCATTATTTTCCGAACTTTTTTTTTTTTTTATTGAGACAGAGTCTCACTGTGTCGCTCTCAGTAGAGTGCCATAGCTTCACAGCCCACAGCAACTTCAAAATTTGGGGCTCAAGTAATTCTCTTGCTTCACCCTTCCATGTAGCTGGGACTATAGGCACCCACCACAATGCCCAGCTATTATTTTGTTGTTGTTGTTGTCATTGTTGTTTAGCAGGCCCAGGCTAGGTTTGAACCCACCAGCCCTGGTGTATGTGGTCAGCACCATAACCACTGAGCTATGGGCACTAAACCTAGTTTCAGAACTTTCATTAACTTCATTTTATTAAAGGATTCTGTCAAATATGCTGGCCCTGGTTTTCTACCTATGAAGGTCATGGAAGGGATCATAGGTCATAGGTTATGTCTATTTAACTCCTCTCTATTCCAATGATCATTTAAAATGAACATAGAGGGAAACCAAAGCTTAGCACATTAGAGAAACACTGTCATGCAAAGACTTGGAACAGACAGAAAATTTGGAGCCTCCAACTTTGACCAATGTCTCTTTTAAGTTGAAATGTGAGTTATGTAAAGCAAGTCTGGGGATTCATTCTGTCAGTAATTTCCACAATGAGTATTTCCACTGACTTCTGATACAGGATCTTTGATTCTCTATAGTAAAGTTTGTAACTTCCAGCAGATGTAACACCCCTTAACATGAATCTTGTGTCAAACCCTCATATAGATGATAATTAGTAACTGTATTCTCAGGTCTTCACCACTGTAATTATGAGCCATATCCTGGTTTCTCCACTATGCTATACATGGTATGTGTTAAAACAGCCATCAGATTCAGCCTCTGAAACTCACATTCAAAACAGAGGAAAGGTGTTCCATTCGGGGTACCAGGAAACAAACTAAATAACACCGAATGGGAGCAAATAAATCCAGAAGGTAGAATACTCTTCAGGACAACTGATTCAGTTTTGACAATATATTAATTACATAGAGAAAGGCGGGAAAGGGTGGGGAGCTTGCTCTAGATTCAGAAAGATAAAAGAGACACAGCAACCAGAGGTAATAAAAAGTAGAGTTCGTTTGAGTCCTGATTAGAACCGTACTAGTGTCCAAAGGCATTCTTGACCTTCAGGACAATTTGATTTTGCCTGAGTATTAATAGGTGGTAAAAAAATCATCATTTACTTTGTTAGGTATGACAATGGCACTGTGGTTTATACTAGAAAATGACCTGATTTTCTAGAGATACTTACAGAAAGTTATAAGAGTGAAATGATATGCTGTCTGTATTTGCTTTCAAATAGTAATAGGTTAGCAAATTTAAAGGAAATGGCATTATATGAAGTAAGTGGAGTAAAATCTTAATTGTTGTATCTGAGTGAAGGTTATAATCTGAGTGATCAATATATTAGAGTTCAATGTACTATTCACTCTAATTTTGAATGTTTAAATTTTTTCAAATTTAAAAAATTCACGTAGAAAACTGAAGCATAAACGTTTTTGAGACAGAGCCTCAAGCTGTCGCCCTTGGTAGAGTGCTGTGGCATCATAGCTCACAGCAACCTCCAACTCCCCGGCTTAAGCAATTCTCTTGCCTCAGCCTCCCAAGTAGTTGGGACTACAGTTGCCACCACAATGTCCAGCTATTGTTTGGTTGTAGTTGTCACGGTTGTTTGGCAGGCCCGGCTGAATTCAAACCTGCCAGCTCTGGTGTATGTGGCTAGAGCCTTAGCCACTTGAGCTATAGGTGCTGAGCAGAACTAAACACTTTTGATGATGAAATCTATACAAGTTCTAAGTTCACAATACATGCATATAGCAAAAAAGTTTATAAAAACATAGCTTTGCCTTTTTATTTGAAAAAATTCTAAGAAGCAGAAGTTCTAATGCTAAGCTCTGGAACCTCCAGCACCCATTGAGCCTGGGTGATTCTTCTCTTCCTGCACACTCCAGCCCGCAAAGAAATGACTGTATCTGCCTCTCCCTGGCCAATAGTAACAGCCAGGAACTGCCTTCAGAGAGCTCAGCCTCCTTACCATGTTCCCATATGATTTCTCAAGTTTGGGATGGGGGAGAGTTGGGGACGAAAAGGTTGGCTTGCTGTAGTAACACAGAGTGATTTTTCTGGCCTCTAAAGTGAGGTGGATTACAAAGATGATCCCTGATCTCAGTACCACAATGCTTCAGGGAATAACACATGCTCCTTGGAAAGACATATTTGCTCTTTTATTTATTTATTTTTTAGAGAAAATATCATTCTGTGCCCTGGGTAGAGTGCCATGGCATCTTAGATCACAACAACTTCAATTTTTCGGGTTCAACCAATCCTCTTGCCTCAGCCTCCTGAATAGCTGAGACTATAGGCAGCAGCTGCGACTGGCTATTTTTTCTATTTTTAGTAGAGACAGGCTCTAGCTCTTACTCAGGCTGATCTTGAACTCCTGAGCTCAGGCTATCCACCTTCCTGGGTCTCTCAGAGTGCTAGGATTACAGGCATGAGCCACCGTGCTGGCCATGTTTGTTCTTTTAATCTGTATCACATTCTCATTAGTAAGTATGTTCCTGAGTTCCTTCAAACAACATTGTTATTGCAATATTTAAATAATAGATTACTTGATATTCCTCTTTATGCTGTCAGTATCATATGGAGTAAGTAAAGTTCATTGCTGAGTAATAACCAAGTAGTTTCTTCCTTCAGTGGCTATATACCCTCTGTATAGGAGTTACATGTGAGTGATGAAAAGAAGTGACACCTTAGTTCCTCCTTAACTCAGTAAGTCAAACAATGACCTAGCAATCAGCCAGGTATGGTAGCTTATGCCTATAAGGGAGGCTGAAGCAGGAGGAATATTTGAACTTATGAGTTCAAGACCAGCCTGAGCAAGAACAAGACCCAGTCTCTACTAAAAATAGAAAAATTAGCCAGGCATTTATGGCAGGTGCCTGTAGTCCCAGCTATTTGAGAGGCAAAGGCAGGAGGATCTCTTGAGCCCAGGAGTTTGAGGTTGCTCTCAGCTATGGTGATGCTACTACACTCTATTCAGAGTGACACAGAGAGACTGTCTCAAAAAAATCTAAAATAAAATAATAACCTAGCCAGTTGGTTATTGTAATAGTGAATGCTTGTGTTGCCATATTTTCCTGGACACCATCGATGAGACACTTGTCCTCTTCCTTCAACTCCCTGTCAGAGAAGTAAAGAGAAAACATACCAAGATAGCTTATCTAATTGTTATGACTTTTATAATCTAATAACTTATGTGTTAAGAGCAGCTAAAATCCAAATCAATTTGAATTTCCTAAGAATTGTTATATTTAATATAAAATTAAAACCCATTATCTGCAGAGTTCATAATTCTTTTTCCACCTTACAGCTATTCTCGAATATCTTTTTCCACCTTACAGCTATTCTCGAATACCTTACAACAAAGAATTTGTAAAGTCACCATAATTGTTTCTATTTCTGAATTATAAAATGTGTCAATACTCCCCCATCCCAATTTTTGGTCTTTGAGAATGCCATTTCCCTTTCTGATATTACTAATATAATTACCTCAGTTGGCTTATCTTAGGCATATGATTAAATATACTGAAAAGTACCTCAGGCTCAAGTTTAATCATTTTGTATTTAAGCACTGATTTTACAATATGTAGCGTATAAAGGTGAATGAACTAAATTTACAATCTAATCTGTTCAAGCGAATTGCCTTCACAATACATTGCAACTATAATGTATCTAAGATTTTACATGCATTTTGAGAGAAATCACATAGAAGCAGCTGCCTTTTCAATAAACTTGGCCAAGTTCACATCTCTTTTGGTCAGTCCACCACAGTCATGCGAGGTGAGAGTTATCTGGACCTAAGAAAAGAGAAAGCAAGTTTTAAAACCCGGGGAAACTCAAGGTATTCTCCTTTGGTGGTTCAGAAATCAGTCTATTTAACATTCTTGTTTGAGAATTGGGGAGATTAAGTGATTTACAAAATACTACATTATGAATAAGCAAAGCATTTCCAAAACCCAGCAAACTCCAGGGGCATAGTCTACACACACCAGCCACTCAGGGATAAAAAGCTTCTCTCATATGAAAGAGGCAATTCAACACCAGAATCTCAAATCTTGTTTCTTGGGGGAAAAAAAAGAGAGAAACTCTTTTCCATTTGAACTCCCATTACTTTAATTACACTGACTATTTTCAGGCCACTGAGAAAAACCAAGCTATCAAATGTAATATCTTAGCAGTAATGTTAAAAAAAAGCACATTTTCAAATTAGGGAAATGGGGGAGAGAAGGTGAGGAATGGACTATTGCTTCTTGACAAATTGATTAAAAAGCAAAAGCAAAATTATGGGCTAAGAGAGGTAACTAGCAAAAAGTTTATCCTGGTACCAGTGTGCTTTGAATTACTGCAATAAATCACAAGAATATCATGAACCTCTTTTTTCAAAGAGGACTTCCAATGAGAAAATAAAACGTCACAGAAATCTAGATGATAAGATATTCCATATGGCATGACCATAAAGACAAGGTTACTTTAAAGAGGCACTTCTCACTGGGCACCCTTAAAACTTTTTAGTCTGCCCTTTGTTTTAAATAACATCAGTTCCCACTGAGGAGACAGAATTTTATAAACACTTATGATTTAAAGCACAGTTCTTGAGCAAATTTAGTTCAATAAGGCCAAATCTATCTTACTTGCTGTCCTTTCTTTCAAAAATTTAACTTAAATTTAAAATGTAGGGCGGCGCCTGTGACTCAGTGGGTAGGGCACCGGCCCCAGATACCGAGGGTGGTGGGTTCAGGCCCAGCCCCAGCAAAACTGCAAGAAAAAAAAAATAGCTGGGCGCCTGTAGTCCCAGCTACTGGGAGGCTGAGGCAAGAGAATCGCCTAAGCCTGGGAGTTGGAGGTTGCTGTGAGCTGTGTGATGCCACAGCACTCTACCAAGGGCGATAGAGTGAGACTCTGTCTCTACAAAAAAAAACCAGTGTAACTACATGGTTGCATAATTTTATCTAACATTCTCGTATTAATTTTAGTAGAAGATAAGTATGAAAATAAAGAGCTTATTTACTATTCTTATGAGCAGACCTAAAAATGTGTTACTAATTTGCAGTAAAACACAGTGATTCTGAAAGAAAGGATAAAAGAATACTTTCTTAAGCACATTGACACTTAGCTTACAACATGACAAAGAAAAAAGAAGTCTTTTAAATTCCACAATTTAGATGATCCCCAAAAGAAGACCATTTCATTACCTTGTTGTACACATTGAACCATTCTGGGTGATGATTCATCTTCTCTGCTTGTAGGGCAACTCGGGACATAAAGCCAAACGCCTGTAACAAGATGAAGTCAAGAGAAATTACTGACACTGTCCTCCACCCTATGTCTGAGAGAGACACCAGAGCAATCCAACCAGATAAAGGCATGCGAGAATCCCTGGGGAAGCCTGGAGAAATCACATGTGGAAGGACTGCTCTCTGTAGGCCTGGGGTAACAGTGGAGCAGGACTGTGACCTGCTGCTGGATGGCAAAACACAATCGGGCTCAAATAAACAAACCAGGAAATTGGTCTCACCCAATGACCTGTCTGGACAGTTTAATTATCCTCAGGACGAGACGCTCCAAAATAGCATGGGAATAATTTCCCTTCAACCCAGTGCCCTGGGTCTCACTACCCGGCCTTAAATCTTAGGGGCCACTTTTCTTTCAGCCCTGTTCCTTTTGTTTTTAGTGACTGGGTTGTTAACTAATGTAACAACCACAAGTCTATGGTCTACTAAGAGTATCTCAAACAAAAGCACTGGCAGAAATGAACAGTTCCTCATCCCCCTCCCAGACCAGACAGGAGTGACTGAAAGACTACTGGCATCTAAAGTGAAATAGAAGATTGGCTTGCCTGTTTGGGTCTTCTAGCTACTGCCCCTGAGGTGACAGTGCACCCGCCTCAGGGCAGAAAGACAAGCCAGGAAAGGAACAGAGCACAGCGAACTCTGCGGCAAAGCCTGCCCTCAGCCTTAGTGTGGGCCTGTGGGGGGCTCTGTCTTTACACCACAGGAAAAGGGAAAATATAATGTCATTAACCAGGAGCAAACTCATCTTAAGAAGGAAAAAAACTTTTTTGTTTGCTTTCAATTTTTTATGAGGGTAACTGCAAACAATAGGAGAATCTGTCTATATGGTATGCAGAAGGCAGAAATACTTGGCAAGATTATAAAGTAATGGCACATTAATTAGAAAGTTACACTGGAATTCACAGGGCAGTACCCATTACACCCACATAAATAAATGTTTAACTTCATTACCTCTAACAAGAAAAACCAATACAATGCTAGTTGGGCTATGTTTTTTTGATCACCACATGACATAAGGGCGCATTTCTTAGTTAACAGTAAGGAATATGGAAGATGCCATCTTAAACAATTCTCTATCATTATGGTTCCTGTCTCAGAGCCAGTTTTACTTGGATAAAGATTTCCATTTTGACATTTAAGGCCTGAAGGTGTTTCCTGTTAGAAAAAGAGAGAAAGTCCAAGTAAAATCCATTTAACCATGTATGGAATTATCTGTAAAAAAACCAATATTCATTCTCCCAGCCCTTCTCATTTCATAATCTGATTCTCTAGATTATGTAAAGGGAAAAGACAAACCAAATGTGAAAGTCAGTTTTAATTAATCAAATACAGAGTTATCCTGTATTAAATAACATGAGAATTGCTCCTCTACTTATAATGCCTTATTCCTGTTTAATATTAAAAGATGTACAATGCTAATTATCACCACTGATAAACAGCAATACAGTCTTTAAGGAAAGGCCTTTTGAGCCAAGGAATCTTGGATTCAAATTCTGATTCTACCACTTATCATATGACTTAACTCTAAACCTCAATTTTCTTATCAGTAAAATGGGGGTAATTTAAAAATCGTATAATTGCTCTAATAAAAAATGAGATAAAGTTTACAAAGGTGCTTAGCACAGCAAAGGCACAGAAGAAGAGATCAATGGCATACACTGCTACCCCTCCTGCTTCTGGCTGAACTATACAAGATAAACCTCATAAAACACAATGAGAGCTGAAAAGCACTTCTACAGGCTTGAGAATCTAAGATTCTAATTGCTATCTCCTAAGGATGGTGCTTTCCTTTTTCTCATTTATAATAGAAATTCACACACATGTGTCAAACAAACAGATAACATACTATGGGGTAGTATCCTGCTGCGCATTACCTTGAGAAAACAGCTTAATGACAAGGAATTATGTGGACAGTCACTGCCCAAGTTCTTAAGCCCTGTGGCCACAATTTTTTTGACCATGTCATTCTTTTTTTTTTTTCTTAGAGACAGTCTAACTTTACCACCCTCGGTAGAGTGCTGTGGCGTCACAGCTCACAGCAACCTCCAACTCCTGGGCTTAGACAATTCTCTTGCCTCAGCCTCCTGAGTACTGGGACTACAGGTACCCACCACAACACCCAGGTATTTTTTTTGTTGCAATTTGGCCGGGGTTGGGTATATGGGGCCAGTGCCCTAACCACTGAGCTACAAGCGCCGCCCTGACCATATCATTCTAAAAGGTCCAAAGTGATGCCTAGAACCCCTTACTGTTTCCCAAGAGCCAAACAGATCAAGTGGAAGACTCAAACATAGAAGGGCTACTCAAATCTTTGATCACCAGAATGTTATTGACGCAATGAAAACCCATTCTATCCCAGATTTAGACTGGAGAGGTAACACACCCAGTCTCAGGGGCAAACTAATCAAGGAAAACACATCTCTACATACAATCAAAAAATAAAAAAGGTGGCCATAAAGGGTGGCCCACACTTGTAATCCTAGCACTCTGGGAGGCTGAGGCAAAAGGATCGCTGTAGCTCAGGAGTTCAAGACCAGCCTGAGCAACATAGTGAGACCCCATCTTTACTAAAAATTTTTTAAAGGGCCCAGCACTGTGGCCGATGCCCATAATCCTAGCATTATGGGAGGCCAAGGCAGGTGGATTGCTTTAGCTCAGAAAAGCAAGACCCCT
Organism: Arctocebus calabarensis; assembly: GCA_963573935.1. Taxonomy (NCBI): domain Eukaryota; kingdom Metazoa; phylum Chordata; class Mammalia; order Primates; family Lorisidae; genus Arctocebus; species Arctocebus calabarensis. Next base: position 16,482 of record CAUYON010001003.1, read on the forward strand.
TCTCCAAAACTAGCTGGGTGTTGTGGTAGGCGCCTGTAGTCCCAGCTACCTGGGAGGCTGAGGCAGTACCACTTAAAAGTCTGAGGTTGCTGTGAGCGAGGCTGATACCATGGCCCTCTAGCCTGGGAAACCCAGAAAGACTCTGTTTAAAAACAGAAATAAAAAGGGACATATCCAAAGACTATCAGATTTGGATTTTCCTCAGTTTTGCATATTTCCCTTCAATTGTCACATAATATTTGTATTTAATAAAATACTACAAAGCCATTTACACAAAATTTACTCCTAATTCTTCCTGAGGGAAAAGATAACACAATCTGCTCTGGAAGCAAAAAGATAATTCGTTCTATAATCCTTCCTCCATAAACAGAACCAAATTATCTCCCACAAATTTAAAAATTTATTTTTAAATCCACAAATTAAAAACATCCATAACAACACACATTCAAGTGAAAGCACAAGAACCACTGCAAGGAATTTAGATGAGTGAATGAAGAGGAAAAAAGCTAAACTTCAAAGGGGAATTTTGATTATGTGGAATATAATGAAGAAATATAACTAAATAGCTGACTTAGCAGACAGTGAAAAGCATCTGTCCCCTCTTTCAAAGGTTTCTTTTTACAGCTCAAATTATTTGCTTACCAAGATTATAGTTGCAGTCTAAAGGCCCTGAGCTAGTTAGAAGTACAGACTTTCTAAAACCAATCAAAGAAAGCTGGAAACAGGGAGGAATAGATACTACTAACAACCCAGTAAAAGAATTAGGGAATAGAACCAAGGCAAAATGAAGCACACATCAGGCTCGGCGCCTGTGGCTCAACGGGCTAAGGCGCCAGCCATGTACACCTGAGCTGGCGGGTTTGAATCAGCCCAAGCCCGCCAAACAACAATGATGCCTGTAACCAAAATATTGCCGGGCGTTGTGGCGGACGCCTGTAGTCCCAGCTACTGTGAGGCGGAGGCAGGAAACTCACTCGAGCCCAGGAATTGGAGGTTGCTATGCGCTGTGATGCTACAGCACTTTATCCAGGGTGACAGCTTGAGACTCTGTCTCAAAAAAAAAAAAAAATGAAGCAGACATCAGTAAGAGTTTAAAAGAATAGAAAATAATAAATGTACAGGGCAAACAAAGGAGATCTAACATAAAGATAATTATTGTCACTTAATAGAACAAAATGTATCAGAAAAAGGTTAGATATATAATTTAAGAAAATTTTCCAGAAATAAAAAGATTTAAATCACTAAATTGTAAGAATTTAACTATGTCTATATATCCTTATAGACTTAATGAAGTTGGAAGATTAAAAAATCCTTTAGGCTCAGTGCCCGGAGCACAGTGGTTACAGCACTGACCACATACACCGAGGCTGGTGGGTTCAAAACCAGGCCAGGGCCTGCTAAACCAACGAGAACTGCAACCAAAAAATAGCCAGGTGTTGTGGTAGGCACCTATAGTCCTCACCTATAGGTGAGGCAAGAGAATCGCCTAAGCCCAAGAGCTGGAGGTTGCTGTGAGCTGTGACGCCACAGCACTCTGCCGAGGGTGACAAAATGAGACTTTGTCTCTAAAAAAAAAAAAAGAAAGAAAATAATAGCACATAGGCAAATGCAAATTAAAAAAATATATATCAGGTTAACTTAGGGCAAAACACTAAAAATTATAAAGAAGGGTAATATGCATTCATAAAGTCTGTCCACAATGAAGATTGAGTAAGTATGAATATCTACACTACAAATAACATAGCATCAAAATTAATCAGGCAGAAACTATAGGAAATGTAGAACATATAATAGAAAGAGATATTTATAATTGGAGACTTTAATTCACATCTCTTAACCCATGACAAACTAAGCAGACAAAAGATATAGACTTCTTAAATACATAATTTAAAAGGTAGGTCTAATTGCTATATTTTAAACTCTGAAAACTGAGAACACACCTTTTAAAGTATCCATCAAACACAGAAATTAAACATATATTAGCCCATAAAGAAAATATCAATTGGCTCGGCGCCTGTGGCTCAGCTGGCTAAGGCGCCAGCCACATACACCTGAGCTGGCGGGTTCGAATCCAGCCGGGCTCGCCAGACAATGACGGCAGCAACCAAAAAATGGCCGGGCGTTGTGGCGGGCGCCTGTAGTCCCAGCTACTTGGGAGGCAGAGGCAGGAGACTCGCTTGAGCCCAGGAGTCGGAGGTTGCTGTGAGCTGTGATGCCACAACACTCTACCCAGGGTG
>CAUYON010001005.1:0-13637 GCA_963573935.1 Arctocebus calabarensis
TGTGTGTTCCTTGACCTTGTCTCTTGGCTCAGCTCCAAACCGTTGGCTTTCTCGCCAAATTTCTGTCCTTTAACTCTCCTTCTGGACAGGAGCGTCTGCAGAAAGCTGGCTACAGACCGCCATCTTGGCTCCTCCCCCCCAGGCTGTAGTTCTTAATGGAACCTTTGTAAAGCTCTAAGGGAAAAACCACAGTCACAGTCCCAGTTCTTTGGTAAAGGGCTGGTTAATTACAACTCCAGGAGCCCTCAATTCAATTTTACCTTGCCAGCTTCTCTAGCCAAATGGTGAAAAATAATCATGGAGCAGAAAAGCTCTGGTAACATGAATAGTCAGAGTAGATCAACTTCCCTAAGGAATGACAAAGGAGACACAACAGAAGATCCCATTCATAAACAAATGGCTTAGATGTCAGAAATTGAATTCAGAATTTGAATTGCAAATAAGATTGACAAAATGGAGGTGAAGATGAAATTAGAAATTCAAGGAGCAATTCAAAAGTTGTCTCAAGAATTCAATGAATTAAAAGACAAAATCACCAAAGATTTTGACACATTGAGGCAAGAATGTGCAGCCCTCAAGGATCTGAGAAATACAGTAGAATCCCTTTGTAACAGTGGAACAGGCAGAAGAAAGGATTTCTGACACTGAAGACAAGCTTTTGAGTGCTCCCAAATCCTCAAAGAGGAAGAGCATTGGGGAGGAAAAACAGATCATTCCCTGAGAGAATTGTGGGACCATTCCAAAAGAGCAAACATCCATCTATGCACTTTAGGAATCCCTGAAGGAGAAGACGATGGTCCAAAAGACACAGATACTTTACTCCAAGAGATAATTGAGGAGAACTTCCTAAACATGGCAAGAGATACTGAAATTCAGATAGCAGACAGTTTTAGAACCCCAGCATGACTCAACCCAAATAAAGCATCTTTTAGACACATTGTAATTAACTTTGCCAAAGTTAATATGAAGGATAAAATCCTGCAACCATCCAGACATAAGAAAATCATAACCTACAAGGGGAAAAAATATTAGAATGACTGCAGATCTTTTTGTTGAAACTTTTTAAGCCAGAAGAGGATGGACATTGACCTTCAAGCTCCTAAAACAAAACAACTTTCATCCCAGGATCCTGTATCCAGCTAAATTGAACTTCATTTATGACAGAGAAGTTAAATACTTTACTGACATACACACGGTGAAGAAATTTGCCATAACCAAACCAGCTCTTCAGGATATCCTCATACCCATCCTCCATAATGACTAACCCAATGCTCTACTACCAAAGTAAATTCACTCTGAAATTCTTGACCCAAACTCAATTTCCACAGTGGTGAAAAGATTCAAAATGTCCCCTTGCCTTTCAAAAAACTTGACACCCAAAAGACTCCCAGGCTTATCAATAATCTCAATTAATGTGAACAGCTTAAACTGCCCTCTTAACAGGCACAGGTTTGCTGACTGGATAAAAAAACTCAGGCCAGGTATCTGCTGAACATAAGAATCTCATCTTACCTTAAAGGATAAATACAGACTCGGGGTGAATGAATGGGCATCTGTAATCCAGGCAAATGGAAATCAGAAAAAGCAGAGATGGCAATTTTATTGGCAGATACACTAGGCTTTAAACTAACAAAAGTAAGGAAAGATAAGGATGGTCCCTTCATATTTGTTAAGGGAAAAACTCAACATGGTGAGATGTCAATTATTAACATTTATGCACCTAACCAGAATGCGCCTCAATTTATAAGGGAGACCCTAACAGACATGAGCAATTTAATATCTTCCAGCACATTAATGAGTCGGAGACTTGTTAGTTGGAGGTTTTAACACTCCTTTGGCAGTGTTGTATAGATCCTCCAATAAGAAACTAAGCAAATAAATTTTGGACTTGATCTTTACCATCAACAATTGAACTTAACAGACATCTACAGAACATTTCATTTTAACAAAATTGAATACACATTCTTCTCATCAGCCCATGGAACATCCTCCAAAATTGATCACATCTTAGGTCACAAGTCTAACCTCAGCAAATTTTTGTGTGTGTTTGTGTGATATAACAAAGTGTTTTTCTTTTTCTTTCTTTCTTTCTTTTAATTAAATCATAGCTGTGTACATTAATGCAATCATAGGGTACAATGTACTGGTTTCATATACAATCTGAAATATTTTCATAAAATGGGTTAAAATAGCATTCATGGCATTTTATTTGTGTTAAGACTTTTATGTTATACATTTAGTAAGTTTCACCTGTACCCTTCTAAGATGCACCATAGGTGTGGTCCCACCAATTACCCTCTCTCCACCAATCTTCCCCCTCCTCTTCCCTCCCTTGCCCCTTTCCCCACATTCTTGTGCTATAATTGGGTTATAGCCTTCATATAAAAGCTATAAATTAGTTTCATAGTAGGGCTGAGTACATTGGATACTTTTTCTTCCATTCTTGAGATACTTTGCTAAGAAGAATATATTCCAGGTCCATCCATGTAATAACCTCAGCAAATTTAAAACTATAGAAATTATTCCTTGTATTTTCTTGAATCATCATGCAATAAAAGTTGAACTCACTCCAATAACAAGTATCTACATATTCATACAAAGACTTGGAAACTAAATAACTTTATGCTGAATGATAGCTGAGATTCATTCATAGATTAGATTATAGATGAGATTAAGAAGGAAATTGTGGCTTGGCGCCTGTGGCTCAAAGGGCTAAGGCGCCAGCCACATACACCTGAGCTGGTGGGTTCGAATCCAGCCTGGGGCCTGCCAAACAACAATGATGGCTGCAACCAAAAAATGGCTGGGCGTTGTGGCGGGCGCCTGTAGTCCCAGCTACTTGGGAGGCAGAGGCAGGAGACTCGCTTGAGCTCAGGAATTGGAGGTTGCTGTGAGCTGTGATGCCACATCATTCTATCCAGGGTGAAAGCTTGAGGCTCTGTCTCAAAAAAAAAAAAAAAAAAGAAGGAAATTGCCAGAATCTTTGGAACAAAACATTAATGAAGACATCAACTATCATAGATGAGGTCATAGATGAGATTAAGAAGGAAATTACCAAATTTTTGGGACAAAACAGTAATGAAGACATGAATTATCAGAACTTGTGGGATACTGCAAAGGCAGTCCTAAGAGGGAAATTTATAGCATTGCAAGCATTCCTCAAGAAAATGGAAAGAGAGGAAGTCAATAACCTAATGGGACATCTTAAGCAACTGGAAAAGGAAGAACATTCCACCCCCAAATCCAGCAGAAGAAAAGAAATAACTCAAATTAGAGCACAATTAAATGAAATAAAAAACAAAAGAATTATTCAAAAAAATCAATGAATCAAAAAGTTGGTTTGTTGAAAAATTCAACAAAATTTATAAACCTTTGGCAACCTAACCAAAAATGTAAAATTAAAGTTCATAATATTATTAATTAGAAATGACAAAGGCTATATAACAATAGACACCTCTGAAATTCAAAAATCCTTAGTGAATACTACAAAAAACTTTATTCTCAGAAATATGAAAATTATGAAAGAAATTGACCAATACTTGGAAGCATGCCAACTTCCTAGACTTAATCAGAAAGAATTGGAAATGCTGAACAGACCTATATCAAGTACTGAAATAGAATCAACTATACGAAATCTCCCCCCAAAAGAAGAGTCTGGGACAAGAATCAGAATTCTACCAAACCTTTAAAGAGAAACTAGTACCTATATTACTTAATCTTTTCCAAAACATCAAAAAAGGAAGACTACTTCCCAACACATTCTATGAAGCAAATATCACCCTGATCCCCAAACCAGGAAAAGACCCAATAAGAAAAAAACCTGTAGACTAATGTTTTTAATGAACATAGATGCAAAAATATTCAATAAGATCCTAGCAAACAGGGTCCAGCAACACATCAAGTTATATACCATGACCAAGTGGGTTTTATCTCAGGGTGTCAAGTTTGGTTCAATATATGTAAATCTATCAATATAATACATCACATAAACAACTAAAAAACAAAGACCATATGATTCCTTCAATAGATGCAGAAAAAGCTTTTGAAAATACCCAGCATCCTTTCATAATCAGAACACTTGAGAAAATAGGCATAGAAGAGACTTTTCTTAAACTGATAGAGGCCATCTACAGCAAACCCACAACCAATATCATATTGAATGGAGTAAAATTGAAAACATTTCCACTCAGATGAGGAACTAGGCACGGTTGCCCAGTGTCTCCACTGCTTTTTAACATTGTAATGAAAGTCTTAGCCGTTGCAATCAGGCAAGAGAAGGCAAAAAAAGGTATATAAATAGGGTCAGAGAAGATCAAACTTTCACTCTTCACAGATGATATGATTTTATACCTGGAAAACCCCAGGGACTCAACCACAAAATTCTTAGAAGTGATCAAGGAATACAGTAGCATCTCAGGATACAAAATCAATACTCACAAATTAGTAGCTTTTATATATACCAATAATAGTAAAGCTAAAAAAACAGTCAAGGATTCTATTTCCTTTTCAGTTGTGCCAAAGATGAAATATTTGGGAATTTACCTAACAAAGGACATGAAAGATCTTTATAAAGAGAATTATGAAACTATGAGAAAAGAAATAGCTGAAGATGTTAACAAATGGAAAAACATACCATGCTCATGGCTAGGAAGAGTCAACATTGTTAAAATGTCCATATTACTCAAAGCAATTTACAAATTTAATGCAATCCCTATCAAAGCACCACTGTCATACCTTAAAGATCTGGAAAAAATAGTACTTCATTTTATATTGAATCAGAAAAAAACTTGAATAGCCAAGAAATTACTCAGAAATAAAAACAAATCAGGAGGAATCATGCTACCATACTTCAAACTATAGTATAAATCTACAGTGATCAAAACAGCATGGAATTGGCACAAAAATAGAGAGGTAGATGTATGGAACAGAATTGAGAATCAAGAGATGAACCCAGACACTTATTGTCATTTGATCTTTGATAAGCCCATCAAAAATATAAATTGGGGGAAAGATTCCATGTTTAACCAATGGTTCTGGCAGAATTGGCTGGCAACTTGTAGAAGACTGAAACTGGACCCACACCTTTCACCATTAACAAAAATAGACTCTCACTGGATAAAAGATTTAAACTTAAGACAAGAAACTACAAAGATTCTTGAAAAGAGTCAGGAAACCCTTGAAGAAGTTGGCCTGGAAGAATACTTTATGAGGAGGAATCCCCAGGCAATTGAAGCAACACCAAAAATACATTACTGGGATCTGATCAAACTAAAAAGTTTCTGTACAGCCAAGAACACAGTAAGTAAAGCAAACAGACACCCCTCAGAATGGGAGAGGCTATTTGCAGGTTATATTTCCAAAAAGGGCTGATAAGCAGAATCCACAGAGAACTCACACTTATCAATAAGAAAAGAACAAGTGATTCCATCTCAGTGTGGGCAAGGGACTTGAACAGAAGCTTCTCTGAAGAAGATAGGTACATGGCCTACAGACACATGAAAAATGCTCATCATCGTTAATCATCAGAGAAATGCAAATCAAAACCACGTTGGGATATCATCTAACTCCCATAAGAGTGGCTCACATAACAAAATCCCAAAACTACAGATGTTGGTGTGGATGTGGAGAAAAGGGAACACTTCTGCACTGCTGGTGGGAGTGCAAGCTAATGTGTCCCTTTTGGAAAGAAGTATGGAGAATATTCAGGGATCTAATAGTAGACCTGCTGTTGGATCCTGCAATTCCTCTACTATGTGTATATCCAAAAGACCAAAAATCACTTTACAACAAAGATATTTACACCAGATTGTTCATTGCAGCTCAATGCATAATTGCCCAGTCATGGAAGAAGCCCAAGTGCCCATTGACCCATGAATGGATTAATAAATTGTGGTATATATATACCCTGGAATATTATGCAGCCTTAAAAAAGATGGAGATGATTTTACCTCTTTTACGTTTATCTGGAACATATCCTACTTAGTAAAGCATCTCAAGAATGGAAGAAAAAATATCCAATGTACTCAGTACTATTATGAAACCAAATTTCATAATTTTCATAATTTACAATCGCTCACACTTTCATATGAAGAATAGATCACAACTATGGCCCAAGATGAAGGAGGAAGGATGAGAGGGATGGGGGAGATCAGATTGAGGGAGGGTGAATGGTGGGATCACACTTATGGTGCATAATGCAAGGGCACATGTCAGATCTATTAGTATAGAGTATAAAAGTCTTAACACAATAATTAAGTAAATGAGATGAGGTATATATTAAACAGTGTGATGTAAGTATTCCTAATTCTATATGAAATCAGCATATTGTACCCCATAAATACATTCATGTATACATGATGTATGTGTTTATGATTTAATAAAAAAATTAAAAAAAAATTGTTCTATCAAAAGTGGCATTGAAAAGAACAAAATATGTAGAAGTAAATTTAATAAAGGAAGTACAAAACTTATATTCTCGAAACTACAAAACAATGTTGAGACAAATTAAAGAAGACTGAAATAAATGGAAAAATATCTTTTGCTCATAAACTGGAAGATAATACTGTCACATTGACAAATATTTCCAAAATTAATCCTCAAATTCAATGTAATCTCTATAAAAATTCCATTTGACTTCCTTTATGGAAATCAATAAATTTATTATAAAATTCATATGGAAACTCAAAGGACTCAGAATAGTCAAAAAATATTGATAAAGAACAAAATTGGAGGGTCTATATTTTCTAATTTCAATACTTATTACAGATATATAGTTGGACCCCTACCTCATAGTGAATACAAAAACTAACTCAAAATAGATCAAAAACCTAAATGTAAGAGCTAAAACTATAAAACTCTTAGAAGGAAACATAGACATAAATATTGTGATCTTGAAGTAGGCAATGATTCTTAGCAAAAGCATAAGCAACAAAGAAAACAGTGAAATTGGACTTTATCAAAATTAAAATTTTTATGTGTCAAAGGATGTCATCAAGAGAGTGAAAAGATAACTGACAGATTGGTGCTGCTAGGAATCATTTTAAGAATTTGAAATTGAAAAAAGAGAATTTGAAATCAAAATTTCACTTGGAAGAATGGAGATATACTAAGGGAAAATAGTACATCCTCTGAGCAAGTTTCTCCCAGCACACTGCTAGTCCTCCTAGGAAGATTTGTGTATGTTGGGCTGGTACATGGGGTTACTGTAAAGGTCTTGTATAGTGATGGTTTTCCAAGCTGAAGTGTTTGTGTACATGAACTAAGGAGGGGTTTTCTTTTAACTTTTGATTAGTTCAAATGAAAAACAAATTTTAAAAGAAATTTCCAATGAATATGAGGGTACAAATGTTTAGGTTACATTGTTTTCATTTCTAAGGTAAAGTTCAAGTTGTAATTGAGCCCTTCATCCAGTGAGTATGCTCAACATCCTCACATTTTGCAAAATTAGGTGAGAACCTGCCAATCACTCTCTCGCCTCCCACCTCTCTGCTCCCTCCTTCCTCTCCTCCTTGCCAGACTATACTTGTGCTTTTTTTTCCCCCTATGGGAGTGTATTTTATATATTGGTTTCATATTAGTATCCAGTACATTGGATACTTGTTTTTCCATTCTTATGATACTTTACTAAGTATGTGTTTCAACTTTATCCAGGTAAACACAAAAGATGTAAAGTCTCTTATCTTTTCTGATGGCTGTATGGTACACCATGGTATGCATATACCATAGTTTTTTAATCCATTCATGGGTTGTTGGGCACTTGGGTTGCTTTCACAATTTGGCAATTATGAATTGAGTGGAAATAAACATTCTAGTGCAAATGTCCTTGTGGTAAAATGATTACAAAACAAATTTTTAAAATATAAAATTAAATTACCTTTAGTTAATTCATTATCCTACAATTTCCTCTCTTAGGGGATAGCCATAAGAGGAGAGGAAATCCCCTATGTGCAGTGGCTGGGGTGATGGCTGTAGGAATTTTCATTTGCTCACCAGCAAATGACCTGGCCCAGAGTATCAGGAAACACCAGAACTATGTGCTTCCTACTCTTAGGAATCAGGAGGAGAATGAGGCAAGAGAGCAAATAAGGTAGGGAGGGTTGGTTTCTGTTTGTCTAGCTGTAGGCCTGCTTGGCTTCCTGCCACCTCCCAGTATTCAACATACCAACTGCATGTCCACTTTTAGGTGCTGTTATTCAGGGAAGCTAAAAATTTACAGAGTCTCTGAGTCATGTGGAAAATTAAGGCTTCAACTTTCATTTTCCTTCACAAAGGTTTTCTTTAAGTGATAATGTTTATTTTTTTCTTATTATAAAAATATGAAGTGATAGAAAGTGAAGGAATAACATTTTTAAAATAATCCAGGAAATGAATAGGTGGAGCACAGAGATATTTTAGGGCAGTAAAACCATGCTGTATTATACTATAATGGTGGATACAGGTCAGGATTCATTCATCCAAACACATAGAATGTGTAACACTAATAGCAAACCCCTACTGTAAGCTATGAACTCTGTGATAATGATGTGCCAATGTAGATTCACCAATTGCAGGAAAAGTCCCATTTTATGGGGGATGTTGGTAATGGGGGAGGCTCTACACATGTGGGGTACAGAGGCATGGTACATATAGGAAATCTCTGTACCTTTCTCTGAATTTTACTGTGAACTTAAAGCTGCTCTAAAAAATAAAGTCTAGAGGTACCTGTGGCTCAAAGGAGTAGGGTGCCAGCCCCATATGCCAGAGGTGGTGAGTTCAAATGCAGCCCTGGCCAAAAAACTGCCAAAAAAAAAAGTCTAATGACAAGAATAAATAAAAGAAAAATATAAAATTTCCCAAACCCCAAAAAGCAGGGACAACAAACTGTGATTCCACCTATAAGGATTACCCTTGTTAACATTTTGTCTTTATATGGCTGTAGTCTTTTCTGCTTGATTTTGTATTTTTTTGCATAATTAGAATTCGAAGGTACATATAATTTCTATCATACTTTTTTGCATTTAACTATTATCTAAAATATCTTCTAAGTTCATTACAAACTCATTGCAAGTGTAAGTTTTAATATGCTATCATGTGGATGTACCTTGTTTGTTTAACCTTTTCTGTATCGTTGGAGAGGTAGGTTGTTTTCAGTGATTACTTTTATTATGCATAATATGGTTTTTTGAAAAACCAGAACCTCAGATTTTTGAAACCCCAAGATGTAGGCAGTTTTCTATTTCCCTAGAGATGGATGCTATAATAGTCCTATGCGACAAGTTGTACTTTTTTCTGGGCACCACTGGAATAACCACTATAAATAATTACACAAATGTAAACTAGTACTTGCCTACCATTTGGGGTGGGGGGGATGTGATGTTATCACTAAGCATAATGTCGATATTTGTAGACTGGGGATCCCAGTGTCCTAAAGCAGCAGTCCCCAGCTTTTTTGGCACCAGGGATCAATTTCATGGAAGAGAGCTTTTCCATAGACTGGGGGGTGGGGTGGATTAGATTCTTACAAGGAGCACGCATGTGCAGGTCCTTCTGCATGTGCAGTTTACAGCAGGGTTTGCACTGCCGTGAGACTCTAATGACAGTGCTGATGTGACAAGAGGCAGAGCTCAGGTGGTGATTTGAACTATGAAGAACCAAATCTTTACTTGCTCTCTTTCTTACCACTCATCTTCTGCTTTGCAAACTGGTTCTTAACAGGTCAGGGACTGGTGCCAGTCTACAGCCCAGGAATTGGGGACCACAACCCTAGAGGATAAGGATGAATGATTGAGTCAGAATTGTGTCTCTCCAGAATTTATTTGTTTTGTAAAAAGAAGTTAATGGAATACAATTTTTTTTGTCTTTGTTTGAAAAAAAACTTCTCTATGCATAGAGGGTTGTTCTCCTGAATGTGAATATGCACGTCTGTTTAAATGCCTGGTTACCCAGAGTACTCAGCCACTTGAGATCTAGATAAGATGGTTATATTAATCATTCTGCAGCTCACAGATCTCCAAAGTCCTGCCTGAGATTTCTGCAATTTCCTAGAGGGCTTATGTTTTCATCACTTTTGCCTCTTTGACTCTGCATCCCTGCATTTATTTCTGTTCTATGACATGTGTATGAAGATCTCAAATCCAGCCTCTTCCTTCATTTCCACAGTACAAATTCACACAGAGTATCTTAATATGGAGAAATAATACTGAGGATCACTAACAGTTATTGAGTACTTACACTGTAGCAGATATTATTTAAGAACTTTGGAGGTATTGCATAATCAAAATCTTCATACCAACATTATGAGATATGCATTCTTTTTTTTTTTTTTTTTTTTTGAGACAGAGCCTCAAGCTATCACCTCACTGCTCACAGCAACCTCCAATTCCTGGGCTCAAGTGAGACTCCTGCCTCTGCCTCCCAGGTAGCTGGGACTACAGGCGCCCGCCACAACGCCTGGCCATTTGTTGATTGCAGCTGTCATTGTTGTTTGGTGGGCCCGGGCTGGATTCGAACCCACCAGCTCAGGTGTACATGGCTGGCGCCTTAGCCCGTTGAGCCACAGGTGCTGAGCCGAGATATGTATTCTAAATATTCCAAACTTTACAGATGAAGAAACTGAGGCACTGAGAGATTAGGTACAATTTATGCACATGTATGTTTAATAAAAAATTCACTTATTAAGCAGCGCCTATGGCTCAAAGGAGTAGGCGCTGCTCCTGGCCCCATATATCAGAGGTGGCGGGTTCAGGCCTGGCCCCAGCCAAAAAAAAGAAAAGAAAATTCATTTATTTAAAAAATTAATATGCATTGTAATAATTCTGCAATGTGTTGGGGATTCAATGGTGAAAAACAGATGTGGAGTTGGCCCTTAGGGAGCTCACAGCTGAGAGGTAGTATAACAGACAATTAAGCAATTATCAAAAACACAAAATGGGTGAAGTACAGAGTGATACTCCAAAAATTTTATTTTTGTAGTTGTGGAAACTTCCTGAATTAAGTGACACTTAATGAAGACCTGAGGGATGATTGTAAGTGAGCCAGAAAATGGAAGAGGAATCATATCAAGAATGTTCTAGGTAGAGAGCAGTGTGTGCAAAGCCTGGGCATGAAGAGCAAGTATGATGAGGACTGTGTGCTGAAGGAGTATGGAACAGATGCAGCACAAAGTGAGATGACATGAGTGGTGAGAGAGGACTGAAGAGTTGGGCAAAAGCCAGAACATGCAGGCCTTGTAGGCCATGGAGGGTCATGTAGGTCTGTTAAAGATTTTAGACTCCTTCCCAAGGGTAATAGCAAGCCAATGAAGTGTTTGGACAGGGCAGGAACATGATCACATCTACATCTTAGAAAGTTACTTTGGTTGCATATGGAGAATGGAATGGACTAGTAGGAAATAGCAAATGGCAGGAAACCCAGGAGGTTTTGATTGCACCAGGCAAGAGCTCATGGTAGCCTGGACTCAAGAGTCTCAATACCAATGGCGAGAATTAGATGGATTTGAGATTTATTTAGAAAGATGTATTGCTTAGAAGTCTCAGTTACAAAACCAGCATCTATTCCAGGTGACTTATTCAGGAGGAGATTTATTATAGGATATTAGGTAGCTCATAGACCATTTAGGAGGGGTTATGGAATAGACTGAATAGTCTGAACTCTGGGATTAACTCTAGAAGTGATGGTAGGGAAATCTCTTCATTGTGGTCAGAAATCTCTCCTTGTCATTAGCAAACCCAGAACTGTACTGCCTCTGCTGTCTGCACCAACAACATGGATGCCCATGCTCTGACTCTTTTACATAACTCAGCTCTGATCAAAGCCTTATTCAGGTTCATATAATTAGAAAAACCATAATCATATAAGGCGTCCCAGTGCCAAGGAAGCAAGAGAAATGTACAACTTTGTATAGGAAGATATGCTAGAAAGTAACTAGAATGGTGTTGAGTGAGCCAATGTGTCCTAGAGGTGGCAGAGTCAATAGGTTTTGGTGAAAGATATTGAAGGGGGGAAGAGAGAATAGAGTGTTAGGATAGATACTTAATTTCTGGCTTGATATCTGAGGGGACTGTGGTAGATTTTATTGAAATTATAAAATTGGCAGAAGGAGAATCATTTGGAGGTGGGAGGTAGGTGAGACATGAATTTAGTTGGGTAGAAGTTAACTTTGAGGTATCTTGGGGCTGTGTATATAGAGATGTCACATAAACAGTTAGATGTAGGGACCTGGAGGTATAGGTTTCTGAGTCATCAACATATGGATGGCACATGATGAGAGAGAAGAGATGGTCATTGGAGGAATGAGGTCACATAGGAAGGGAGTGTAGAACCTACAGCAGGGAGAGTCAAGGGCAGGGCATTTAGGAATACTACCAAAACATAGAGGACAGGCACAGCAAGAGGTATCAGCAAAGATACAGAGGTGGAAGGAGGTTGAGGATGTGAGGTCATGGAAGGCAAGAGAAATACATGCTGCTAGAGGCCAAGCAGCTGGAGGATGGAAGAGTGTGCAGTGAATTAATTGATAAAGGAGTCACTGGTACTGCTTCAGAGGATACTTTTACTAGAGTGGTAAGGAAGGAAACCAGAATATAGGAAGTGGAGGGGTGCACAGATGTGGGGAAGAGAAGAGAATTATAGTGGATATTCCTTTCCATAAATTTGCTCATGAAAGAGAGACAAGAAATAGGATAGTAGGTAAAAAGGCACATGGGTGAAGAATGATTAGGGGTGGGGAGCAGGAAGACATGACTAGAGTGTATATATGTTGATGGGAAACCAGAAGGGGAAAGAGAAGTATTCAGAGATGAGTCTGGGCACAGTGGCTCACACTATAGTCCCAGCACTTTGGGAAAACTAAGGAAGGAGGATCGCCTGAGGCCAGGAGTTCAACAACAGCCTGGCAACATAACAAGACTCTGACTCTATGAAAAACAGAAAAAAATTTAGCTGGAGATGGTGCATGCCTGGATTTGTAGCTACTCTAGAGGCTGAGCCTGGGAGTTTGAGGTTACAGTAAGCTGTGATGACACCAGTGGGCTCTAGCCTGGGTGAGAAGATAGAAGGGGTTAAGCTAGAGTTTGGGCAAATAGG
This sequence comes from Arctocebus calabarensis, assembly GCA_963573935.1. Taxonomy (NCBI): domain Eukaryota; kingdom Metazoa; phylum Chordata; class Mammalia; order Primates; family Lorisidae; genus Arctocebus; species Arctocebus calabarensis. The sequence continues at coordinate 13,063 of CAUYON010001005.1, forward strand.
ACATTCATGAATACAATTCCATTTTATTCATTTGAGTTATTTTTTCCAGAGCAATCTGCTTTCTTCAGCAGTTGAAGAGTTCAGAATTTACTATAAACAAATTTATCCTCTTTCTCTTCCTTCTTCTCTAACTCTGTCCCCTTCTTTCCCTCATCCCCCTCCTTCTCTCCTTCTGTCTTTCTTTCCTTTTTCCTATCATGTATTTGTTGAGAACTCGCTTTGAGCCAGATATTGGGCTAGATTCAGGGCATACAATGTTGAATAAAATACTTAGACTTTGTCTTCATTGAACTGGAAGAATAAAAGCGAAAGAGACATCAATCACATCACAATTATAAACTAAAATTATACAGTGATAAGAGGCACAAAGGAAAGGCTCATTGTTCTGTCTGAACCTATAACAGCGGGCTTGTGCTAGTCTAAAGAATTCAGCAGGGGCGGAGCAAGATGGCGGACGAGTAACAGCTTCCTTGCGGCTGGGCACAGTGAGACTGGGGAGAGAGGACTTCAGGCATCTCTGCCAGGTGGGATCTGCCCAGAAACTTCCCTTTGGGGACACAGGGAGACAGCGTGAG
>CAUYON010001007.1:0-22884 GCA_963573935.1 Arctocebus calabarensis
TTTTTTGTAGAGACAGAGTCTCACTTTATCGCCCTGGGTAGAGTGTCGTGGCGTCACACTGCTCACAGCAACCTCCAGCTCTTTGGCTTAAGCGATTCTCTTGCCTCAGCCTCCCTAGTAGCTGGGACTACAGGCGCCCGCCACAACGCCCGGCTATTTTTTTGTTTTGCAGTTCGGCCGAGGCCGGGCTTGAACCCACCACCTTTGGTATATGGGGCCGGCGCCCTACTCGCTGAGCCACAGGAGCCGCCCGAAAATATATTTCTTAAAGATTAATTCTATGCAAGGTTAACGTAAAATGAAAGTTAAAATGTTATACAAAATTAAGATGTAAGTTGAGAAGTAAATGAATGCATTTAAAATATATGTCTAAGACTTTTTTAAAATCTCAAAGCACTGGTTATTCTAGACATGGAGAATAATGCATTTTATAATTTCTAGAGGTAAAATTAAACTAGCAAAAGCAAAAGTTATGATATCTAAAATAGTAGAAATGTAAAGAAAATAAAAGAAAGAAAGAGAGAAAGAGGAATATATAATTAATTAGAAAGCAGGTAAGAAACACAGATGTAAATGTGTAAGACTAGAGAAACAATAGCAAAAGATAAAATATACAATTATAAAATATTAATATACAATATACAGTTAGATGGATAAAAAGAAAATAAAATTAGAAGATAAACTACAAGATAAAAACAAATAAAAGAGTAACTATGTTAAATGTGAACAGACTGAAAGCTCTGGTTAAAATGTAAAAAAAAGTCATGATAATACTAAAAAATGCTTGTTACCTGAATATGTATTAGTGAAAAGTAGGCATTAAAAGAAAGCATATTATTTGTGATAAAGAGAGTCACATAATAATTTATTAGAAATATATAAAAAATATATGCATGTATACAGTTGACCTTTCTTATCCAAGAGTTCCCTATCTGTACATTCAACCAACCATTGACTAAAAATGTTCTGAACAAAACCAGTAAAAAATAATAGTACAACAAAGAATTATACAAGTTAAACAATACAGTATAACAACTATAACATGTAAATATAATTTACATTCCATTGGTATTATAAATAATATAGATAATGATTTAAATTACAAGGAAATAGGTGAATAGGCTATATTTTATTATACATAAGTAACTTGAGCATCCTTGAATTTTAGTATTTGTGGGGGACCTGGAGCCAATCTCCCATGGATACTGAGGGATGATTTTGTGTGTGTGTGTGTGATAGCTTTAAAGCATAACACGATGAACAGATAACATAGCTATATAAGAAGAATTAAATCTACCATCTCTACATATTCAATATGCGTCTTCTAGTAATTAATATATGAGGTCAGCTATATAAGAAGAACATAGCTATATAAGAAGAATTAAATCTACCATCTCTACATATTCAATATGCCTCTTCTAGTAATTAATATATGAGGTCAACAGAAACTCAGTAATGACATACAGGATTGGAATACCATAATTAAAAACAACCTAATAATTGATATGAATGGAACACTGTACCCAAGAACTGCAGAATTCACATTCTTTTCTTAGTGTTAACAACTCATTTGAAATCTTGGGACAGGATAAGGTAACCAAAGAACTTCTGAATGCATGGAAAACAGAAAGGGACAATTTCCTTCTTGAGCCGTGGGGTGCTACATTGTAAAACATCTGAGACTCATAAAGCATAGGCACCCAGGCAGGACTGCAAAAGAGTAAAGAAAACGGAGAAAAGGGAAGTGCTCAGCGGTAGCATTGGTAAGAAAACTTCCAGGGTAGGGCTTTTGGCAAAACGCTGATCGGAGTGGATTAAGGAAAAATAGGAGAGAAATTGGAGACTTCTTTCTATCACAGGTTATCTACTTCAAATATAATACAATGAATAATTCATAAGAAAAGAATATAGATTCTATGTACCAAAGGAAGGTGCAGAAAGGCAGAGCGTTTGCTAAAGGACAGGGCTCTTCCCTAGTATATATGTATTTAAAATGTAATTATATATTAATAAATAATCTTGTGTTACAGAGAAAACCATAAAGTTAATTACTTAAACGTTGAAGGTAAAGGATAATGAAATCACTATGTGTGATATCTTGTAGAACTAGGTTACTGGCATATTTTGAGGGAATTTATAGGTTTAAAGTTATTTATCAGGAAATTAGATAAAGATGAAAATCCTACCCACCTGCATTGCTGTTATCAAAAACCAGTTACCAAACCAGTGTAAGAACTATTCCAAAAACCGTGGAATCCATATCAGTAAGAAAACTTATGAAATTCAGTCAAACTGCAAAACCTTCAATTTCACAGTTAAAAGTTAACCTATCGGTAACTCCTTCCACTTCTCCATGTTTCTCCAAACCTGAATAAGATCAATTCTTGGCCTTTCTCAGAAGGATGGTGTGTTACAACACAGCTCTCTCCTATTTAGTAAGCAGTTCCCTCAGATATTTGCTTCAGTTATTGAGTGAAGAACTCTTTCCTTGACACTATATATATCAAAGTCATTTTCACTTATTTCTATGTGTAGACAGTTACAAGAATGTTAAATGCAAACTTAACCCTGATGCCAGGGATTTGGAGGCAAACTGGATGTCCATAACTGTGTAAGTGAGTGCTTAAAAGTAATGGCTGCACACAGAATATAGTAAAAAGCAAAACTCAGAAACAACAGTTTAGATGTACAGATAGCAACACTTTAGTCTTAAAATCACAGTACGTGGTGAACAAGTAAGAAATAGGATGAGGTACATACACAAATACAACACAATTGTATTTCTCCAGTTAAAAATACAGGACAACTAAATGATATACATGTTGCAAGAGCATATAGAAACAGAAGGTGCACATTAGAATATTTGCTTCTTACAATGAGGAATGATAAGAAAATAGAGTATGGTAAAATAACAAAGTATCAAGTATAAAATATAGTATCAAGAGAAACTTGAGGGAAGAAGAGAGAAGAGGAGGGCAGAGAGCCCAGAGGAGGGAAGGGGAAGAAATTGTAAGAACAGGGAAGAGAAGCCAGACAGAGAAAACGAGAGGAAGGGAAGAGAAAGGGAAGTAGGGAGAAGAATATCTTTTTCTAGAACATTGGTGCTAACATGTTGTTAGGAATTGAGTGTGATTTACCTAACCTCACACTTGGAATCTGAAACATGAAAAAAAGAGTTTCAGACATTTAATTAAATAATGATAGCATTATGTATGAATTATAACCAATTTTTTATAAAGCTGTTTTTAAAATGTATGTTCTAAAACTCAGATAAGCTGTATTCTCTGGTTTCTATGATGTCTGGATAAAGAAAAATGTTCTCAACGGTCAATGAAATTGGTGAAATATCTTCTCCCTTATAAGCATGCAAACCCCATCTTTATTAAGAGCTTTGACTATAAAGCACTTTTCATAAAATTATTACACTTTTAGTAGAAAAGCAAAAATAATTTTTGAGAAAGGCAATTAATTAAAGAAAATGAGAAATGATCCTTAAAATATCTGTTAATGTGTCCCACAGTAATATCCATCTATTCATGTATTCACTTTTTTTGCATATTTTGCGCATACAATGGCCTCTTTGTCTTTAATTTCTTTCATTTTACTTTTCTGAGGTACATCCACACTTTTAAATAATGTATTATATTACTACAATTTTGAAAGTCAAGACATAAATATAAAAATTAAATAAAATAAAGTCTTAATCTTCATCTTTTATTAAAACTATTCTTTATGTCTTGCCTTAAATTATGTGTCTATCTAAGTGTAGATTGTAATTTTATGTGTAGACTTTTTAAAATAAATTCATGTATTACTTTAAAGTAGTCATCATGAAAAGCTTGTGTTTATTCAAATAGTCATACCATCATCTAAATCATTTTTGGATATGCTTCTTTTGAAATTATTTAATATGCTGAATATGTATACATTTTCTGTATTAATTTAGTTTTCCATATCTTATTTTTTAAACAAAAAATATATACATATTATGTATATTTGATCACTATCCATGTCACAGAATGAATAATTTTCACCTGCTTCCTCAAATCAAATTCACTTATAAATAATGCAAATTTAATCTTAGTGATTCAAAACTCTGATGATTATCCCACAGGCTTTCTAAAGAAATAAGCTAACCAACAAAAAGTCCATGATCTCTTACAAGTGTCTGAATGATTTCCTTCTATTTCTTCCTATCTGAATGATACACTTACGGTGCCACAGCAAACAAACAGACAAAACAAAGCAGTAATAATTTCTTAAAATCACATATCATAGTGATGATTGGTAAAAATTTTGGTTCCACTTTAGTTAATCTAAAAATCTTTCTTTGCTAATTACACCAAAAATAATGGTAATTAAGACTTGTAACTTGTTGGCAGAGTTTTTTTTTTTTTTTTAAGACTTCAAACTGACTATTCTAAAAAAGACTCGAGTCTAATTCTTTCAATAGTTTTCAAGTCTTAAAAATATAGACATGGTTAAATTTAACTTTTTTTGTCTGTTTCCAATTCACAAAAGCGAATGTTGTCAAGGAATTGGTTGTAGTTTTAGAATTCAGGTTTACATATATCAGTTTTGGGTTACAGGATGTCTGCATCAGCAAGATGTACTCTATTACTCTCGATTTTTTTTTACTCTAAATGTAGAAAGGCAAAAGGAGATTCTTAAAGATCTTTTTCCTTGCCACTATCCCTAGGCAAAGAGAAGGAATTAGCCTTGTACGCGTATGCTTTTAGTCTCTGCATTTAATTTTAAGCCTGAAACCAGGCAATTCAAGTTGTATGACTAATGTAGAACAGAAGAGGGCAGTATTTATTCATGTCTGAATCCTCTCTGGGCACAGAAAGTTTTAAGTTTGGAGGGTTCCCTACGGCAGAAATGTATGACATATGCCCTATATTTGCATCGTTTGGGTTAAATTCATGTTATCTAAATTGGCTTCCTTAAAGGGACAAAAACATTGATCTGACTTTAGTCATTTTTCTTCTTTAAAGAAGCAATGCATGGCACCAAAAAAATTAGTCATATTGAATAGTGGGGGAGTAAATCGAAGCTCAGTACGTCGCATGTGGCTATTTTTTTAAATTTCAGTTTAAATTTATCTAATTTACTTATATTTTTTATATCTATTGTTCCCCAAGATTAAAAACAAAACAAAACTCCATTAGGATTCCTTTGGCTACAAGATATCGAGGGGAAAATACTTCAACAGGGAGCAAAATTGTAAACTAACTTTCCAACAGGAAACGTTCTCCCTCTTTTCAAAGGACAGACATTGTTATTGTTGTTGAAACCCTAAGGTTTGGACTACTGACACCTGGAATCCAGTTGGGAAGGAAAACACAATATAACAAACATTGAGTCCCCTGGCATTTCCTCTAGGAAGTCCAAAGTGTGGTTGGTACCCAGGTCTCGGTGCGAGAGGGGCAAGAGGGTGCAGGTCTGGGGCTCAGATGGAGGTCGACTTCAGGGAGCCTGCTGTGTGGACCGAGGAGGAAAAGGGAGGATCTGTTTGGGATTCTGTCACATAGTACAGAACATCTCTCCCTCGCACAGAAGGAGAAGGGGCAGGAAACGGTTAAAGTAAATCTGTGCTGTGCATTCCCAGACAGGCTTTGCTTAATCCTTCCTCCCCCTTTAACAGACCCTCACCCTCCGCCTTTCTTTTATTTCTCTCGACCCCCTTACCCCTGAGTTATTACTAGCATAACAACCTAACAGTCTCCCCCCAAACCCTGCCACTAAGCGTATTTATCTGCCAAGCTGACCCCACCTCCATTTATTCTGCGGCAGCCTTTTGCTGTTATTGCTCTGACGCTGGCCAAGATTTGACCAAAAAGAAAAAAAGGGGGGAATCACCCCCCTTCTTAGCGCCTCCGCCTCGCTGGGCTCCCACACTAGGCCGCCTCCAGCCCTCCGGGACCGGAGTGATTAGCATCCCGAGAAGCCAGTCGGAGGCCGGGAAGGCGGCGGGCGCTCGCGGTAGGAGCGCAGGAGGGGCTGCTTCGGCGCCCGCCCAATGGGGCAGCGGCGAGGGAGGGGCAGTAGGTGACAGGACCGGGAGCTAGGGGGAGTCCGGGAGAACTAAAGTGCGGGATCAATGAGTGGCGAGCAAAGTTTCTGAGTCCTGCTCCGGCTCGCGGTCTTCCCTCCCCCCTTGTTTGCGTTTCGGCGACGCGGGTGTGCGTGTGTGCGCGCGTGTGTGTGTGTGTGTGCGCGCAGCGGCGGAGGGGCGGGGAGAGTGAGCGGGACCCGGCGGAGGGTGCGAGCGGCTGCTGAGCTCCAGCTCCTCAGCGTACAACCTTCAGCCCCGGCAGGCGAGAGGGAGCGCGCTGACAGGCGGCGCCGGAGCTGAGGAGGGCGCCACCCGCGCCCAGCGCCGACCCACCCGCCTCCACCGCCTCCAGAGAAGGAGAAAGAGGGACCCAGCACCCTGAGCCCCAAACAAAAAGCCTTGTGGATTACAAAGTGAAACTGACACGGGACCATAAAAGCTGGGATAACCAGGGCAGGGGCGAGGCGCGCTCCAGTGGGCTTCTGACTGCGGCCGCCAGAGAACGATCCCCGTGGCATGGTGAGGGGAGGGGACTCAGGGACCGGGCACTTCTGTCTGACCCCTGCGAGGCCGAGAAGAAAGCGGGACCTGAGCACGATTTGGATGTACAAATAATGGGTCGGCAGGCACCCTGGCATAGGTGAAAAATGCACAGGCGCCTTGGCCTGTGCCGGACCACCGGCTTGAAGCCGCAGCAGGCACGGCGGCGGCGGCGGCGGTTGCTGGAGGGGAAGGGACAGAGCTGAGCGCTCCCGGTTCCGGAGCCAGAACGCGAGCCGGAGCGCTTGGAACGCAGTTCTCGGAGTGCCTCGCGCAGACGCCGCTGCTCGGGCCTCGGCGGCCACTTCTGGAGCCCCGTTGGAGGCGCGATGCAGCCTTGTTCTTGAAGAGTGGGGACTTGAAATCCCTCGTCCCTAGGTTTGGGGAAAGGAATTCGATTCTCCCGGCTCCCCACCGTCCCCTGTCCAGAGCGCGGTTGTGCTTTACGTCGCTACCGAAGTTTGTTCTTCCCTCTTCGGCTTCTCTGCTGTGGGTAAGTTACAAAGTTTCTGAAGACAATTATTTGCAATGATTCCTCACATACCTTAAATATATGCAACCTCTTCCAACTCTCATCCACCCGGGCAAGAACGTTCAGACCCCGTGGATTCAAAAACAGAGTAAACTGGGGGAAAATATAAGAGCTTTGAGCAACTTTTCTGGGAACTCTACTCATAGGAGTGCCCTGCGGAATGCCCTGCCGTTTTTCTCGACGGCATCGCTGTTGCACTATGCGTCCCACCGGCTACCTGAAGCTTTTTGCTGATGCAACTTGCTTTTGCTGGACTGGTGATTCTTTGAAATAGCTGAGGTCTGAGACCAGATTCTTTGCTGGTGCTACCTGATCTCTGTACAATACCTTTCCGTTTGCTTCACACCCGCTCCTTCTCTTCACTCCGTTCCCGGGAGCCAGGACCATGGACTTAGCTGCAGACAGGGCTCCTGGCCGTCCGTGGCTCCCGCTGCACTCTCAACCAGCATCTCACCTCCTTCGAGTGTTTTGGCTGCTGTCATTGCTCCCGGGGCCGGCCTGGGTCCGCGGCGCCGAGCAGCGCCAGGTGTTCCAAGTGCTGGAAGAGCAGCCTCCAGGCACTCTGGTAGGCACCATCCAGACGCGCCCAGGCTTCACCTACCGGCTCAGCGAAAGCCACGCCCTGTTTGCCATAAACAGTAGCACCGGAGCCCTGTACACCACGGCCACCATCGACCGTGAGAGCCTGCCCAGCGATGTCATCAACCTGGTGGTCCTTTCCAGCGCACCCACCTACCCCACCGAAGTGCGAGTGCTGGTGCGGGACCTCAATGATAATGCCCCAGTCTTCCCGGACCCCTCGATCGTAGTCATTTTTAAGGAGGACAGTAGCAGTGGGCGCCAAGTCATCTTGGACACAGCCACCGACTCGGACATCGGCTCGAACGGCGTTGATCACCGCTCCTATCGCATCATCCGGGGCAACGAGGAGGGCCGCTTCCGCCTGGACATCACCCTGAACCCAAGCGGCGAGGGCGCGTTCTTGCATCTGGTGTCCAAGGGTGGACTGGACCGCGAGGTCACGCCGCAGTACCAACTCTTGGTTGAGGTTGAGGACAAGGGTGAGCCGAAGCGGCGGGGCTACCTTCAGGTAAATGTGACTGTGCAAGATATTAACGACAACCCCCCGGTTTTTGGCAGTTCCCACTACCAGGCGGGGGTGCCTGAGGACGCGGTTGTGGGCTCCAGTGTCCTCCAGGTGGCGGCGGCGGACGCAGACGAGGGCACCAACGCGGACATCCGCTACCGGCTGCAGGACGAAGGGACCCCCTTCCAAATGGACCCTGAAACTGGGCTTATCACTGTGCGGGAGCCCCTGGACTTCGAAGCCCGGCGTCAGTACTCGCTTACGCTGCAGGCGATGGACCGAGGCGTGCCTTCCCTCACTGGGCGCGCCGAGGCGCTGATTCAGCTGCTGGACGTGAACGACAACGACCCCGTAGTGAAGTTCCGCTACTTCCCTGCCACCTCGCGCTACGCCTCGGTAGATGAGAACGCTCAAGTGGGCACCGTGGTGGCCCTGCTCACCGTGACTGACGCAGATTCTCCCGCGGCCAACGGGAACATCTCCGTGCAGATTCTTGGGGGCAATGAGCAGCGCCACTTTGAAGTGCAGAGCAGCAAAGTGCCAAACCTGAGCCTCATCAAAGTGGCCAGCGCCTTGGATCGGGAGCGGATCCCTTCTTACAACCTCACGGTCTCCGTCTCTGATAACTACGGTGTGCCCCCTGCCTCAGAGGTCCAGGCGCGCTCTTCTGTGGCAAGTCTGGTAATTTTTGTCAATGACATCAATGACCATCCTCCTGTCTTTGCACAGCAAGTGTACAGAGTGAACCTGAGTGAGGAGGCGCCTCCGGGAAGCTATGTGTGTGGGGTATCTGCCACTGACGGTGACTCTGGTCTCAATGCTAATCTGCGTTACAGCATCGTCTCTGGCAATGGGCTAGGATGGTTCCATATCAGTGAACATAGCGGCCTCGTGACCACAGGGGCTGCCGGGGGCTTGAACCGTGAACTTGCTTCCCAGATTGTGCTGAATATAAGTGCCCGAGACCAGGGAGTTCACCCAAAGTTCTCCTATGCTCAGCTTGTGGTGACTGTCCTAGATGTGAATGATGAGAAGCCAGTATTTAGCCAGCCAGAAGGGTATGATGTGTCTGTGGTTGAGAATGCCCCAACGGGGACAGAACTACTGATACTCAGGGCAATTGACAGGGATCTGGGTGATAACGGAACAGTACGCTTCTCCCTACAAGAGGCTGAGGCAGACCAGAGGTCCTTCCGTCTGGATCCTGTGTCTGGGAGATTGAGTACGGTTTCCTCCTTGGACAGAGAGGAACAAGCCTTCTACTCCCTGTGGGTTGTGGCCACAGATCTGGGCTCCCCTCCTCAGTCATCAATGGTTCGCTTAAATGTGAGTCTTCTGGATATCAATGACAACAGCCCTGTGTTCTACCCCGTCCAATATTTTGCTCATATTCAAGAGAATGAGCCAGGAGGTAGCTATATCACCACAGTGTCTGCCACTGACCCAGACCTGGGTCCCAATGGAACTGTCAAATATAGTATATCAGCTGGAGACAGGTCTCGGTTTCAGGTCAATGCTCAGAGTGGGGTTATTTCTACAAAAATGGCCCTAGACAGAGAAGAAAAAACAGCTTACCAGTTGCAAATAGTGGCTACTGATGGTGGCAATTTGCAGTCTCCCAACCAGGCGATAGTAACCATCACTGTACTGGATACTCAAGACAACCCACCTGTATTCAGCCAGGCTGCCTACAGCTTTGTGGTTTTTGAGAATGTGGCTCTGGGATATCAAGTGGGTAGTGTGTCTGCTTCCACCATGGATCTCAATTCCAACATCAGTTATCTCATTACTACTGGGGATTACAAAGGTATGTTTGCTATCAACCAGGTCACTGGGCAGCTTTCCACAGCAAGTGTGATTGACAGAGAAGAGCAATCCTTTTATCAGCTGAAAGTGGTGGCCAGTGGGGGCACAGTGACTGGAGATACTGTGGTTAATATAACAGTTAAGGATTTGAATGACAACTCTCCCCATTTCCTTCAAGCAGTAGAGAGTGTAAATGTGGTAGAGAATTGGCAGGCAGGGCATAGCATTTTTCAAGCCAAGGCTGTGGACCCCGATGAGGGTGTCAATGGCATGGTTCTCTATAGTCTGAAACAAAATCCCAAGAACTTGTTTGCTATCAATGAAAAGAATGGTAACATTAGTCTGTTAGGGCCCTTGGATGTTCATGCTGGCTCCTACCAAATAGAGATCTTGGCATCTGATATGGGTGTTCCACAACTCTCCTCTAGCCTCATCTTAACAGTTTATGTCCATGACGTAAATGATAATTCACCAGTGTTTGATCAACTTTCTTATGAGGTCACCCTTTCTGAGTCAGAACCTGTGAATTCTCGATTCTTTAAAGTACAAGCTTCTGATAAGGATTCAGGAGCAAATGGTGAAATTGCATATACCATTGCTGAAGGAAACACAGGGGATACTTTTGGCATATTCCCAGATGGTCAATTGTATATAAAAAGTGAACTGGACCGTGAACTTCAAGACAGATATGTTTTACTAGTTGTTGCTTTTGACAGAGCAGTGGAACCCCTTAGTGCTACTGTGAATGTTACTGTAATTTTAGAAGATGTAAATGATAACAGACCTCTTTTTAACAGTACCAATTACACATTTTACTTTGAAGAGGAACAGAAATCTGGGTCATTTGTGGGCAAAGTAAATGCTGTAGATAAGGACTTTGGGCCAAATGGAGAAGTAAGGTATGCTTTTGAAATGGTGCAGCCGGATTTTGAGTTGCATGCTATCAGTGGGGAAATTACAAATACTCGTCAGTTTGACAGGGAGTCTCTTATGAGGCAGAGAGGGACTGCAGTGTTTAGCTTTACAGTCATAGCAACAGATCAGGGGCTCCCCCAGCCTCTCAAGGATCAGGCCACTGTACATGTTTACATGAAGGATATAAATGATAATGCGCCCAGATTTTTAAAAGACTTTTACCAAGCTACAATCTCAGAATCAGCAGCCAACCTGACACAAGTTTTGAGAGTATCTGCTTCAGATGTTGATGAAGGTAATAATGGACTTATTCATTACTCTATAATAAAAGGAAATGAAGAAAGACAGTTTTCTATAGATAGCTCCTCTGGTCAGGTAGCACTAATTGGCAAATTAGACTTTGAAGCAACACCTGCCTACACCCTTGTAATTCAAGCAGTGGATTCAGGGACCAGCTCCCTCAATTCAACTTGTACCTTAAATATTGATATTTTAGATGAAAATGACAATACCCCTTCTTTCCCCAAATCAACACTCTTTGTTGATGTTTTGGAAAACATGAGAATTGGTGAACTCGTGTCCTCCGTTACTGCAACTGATTCTGATTCAGGTGACAATGCTGATTTACATTACAGTATTACTGGGACTAACAACCATGGAACTTTTAGCATTAGCCCAAACATTGGGAGTATTTTTCTTGCCAAAAAATTGGACTTTGAAACACAGTCATTGTATAAACTAAATATAACAGCAAAAGACCAAGGAAGGCCTCCACGTTCATCTACCATGTCAGTGGTTATTCATGTGAGGGACTTTAATGACAATCCTCCTAGCTTTCCTCCTGGAGATATTTTCAAGTCTATTGTTGAGAACATTCCCATTGGTACGTCTGTCATTTCAGTGACTGCACACGACCCTGATGCTGACATCAATGGGCAACTATCCTATACAATCATTCAACAGATGCCAAGAGGCAACCACTTTGGCATAGATGAAGTCAAAGGAACTATATATACTAGTGCTGAAATAGATCGGGAATTTGCTAATCTCTTTGAGTTAACTGTAAAAGCCAATGATCAAGCTGTGCCCATAGAAACCAGACGATATGCTTTGAAAAATGTGACCATTTTGGTTACAGACCTCAATGACAATGTCCCAATGTTTATATCACAAAACGCCCTTGCTGCAGACCCTTCAGCTGTGATTGGTTCTGTTCTGACAACAATTATGGCTGCTGACCCAGATGAAGGTGTGAATGGAGAGGTGGAGTATGAGATCATCAACGGGGACACAAACACCTTCATCGTGGATCGTTATAGTGGAGACTTAAGAGTAGCTTCAGCACTGGTGCCCTCACAATTGATCTACAATCTTATAGTTTCAGCCACAGACCTTGGCCCTGAAAAAAGGAAATCAACCACTGAATTGACAGTCATTCTTCAGGGCCTTGATGGACCTGTTTTTACTCAACCCAAATACATAACTATTTTGAAGGAAGGAGAACCCATTGGCACCAATGTAATATCAATAGAAGCAGCTAGCCCCAGAGGATCAGAAGCCCCAGTGGAGTATTATATTGTCTCAGTTCGTTGTGAAGAAAAGACTGTCGGCCGCCTCTTTACCATTGGACGACTCACTGGCGTAATTCAGACTGCAGCCATTCTGGACCGGGAGCAAGGAGCATGTCTTTACCTGGTGGATGTTTATGCCATAGAAAAATCAACTGCTTTTCCCAGAACACAGAAAGCAGAGGTAATGGTTTTGTAGTCATTATTATTTGTTGGTGTTCTTGTTAGAAAGATCTGTCTTTGTATAGCCACTTTCTATAATAATTTATCTTTATTTTTTATTATTAATTTTACAAACAGGAAGATATAAAATGTTCTATTACAAAGACTAATATAAATGATATAATTCAGCTTCAATTATGGTTAAAACGAATACATTAATAAAATTTTCATTTCCCTTTCCATTTTACCTCATAGCAACCAAATGTATAAAGCTAAGAAGAAATCTTTTGTCGTTCCAGAGTGGGAAAAAAATCCACTTATCTAAGCTAAATCACTGAACTAACTTAAATATATCTTCTTTCAGGAAAGAAGTCTATTAGAAGATGGACATTCTTAGAATTAGAAATCCTTATTCCAAGATGAGCTTGAGGAAGTCAGCATTATACCATAACTGTTTAGGGGAGTGGCAATGGAGGCCAGACTGACAGTTTACGTCAGGACAGTATTAACTTTCACATCCTCAGCAGTCTTGGCAGTTTCTTTATAGACAGTGACTAATTTTCATGTGCTCAGCCAAGTTTTGGAAGATTCCTGATTTCTTTTGCCTTCTCATTTTAGAGACTATCTTCTGATTTAGAATAATCATTTCTCTTCCCTCTTAAAGTAAAGCATGCAATGTGCTGGAAAGACCAGACAAGATGTGCTGTTTCTTCAGAAAAACTGTTGTTCAATACATGGCATAGATATATGTTGTTCTGTCTCCTGGTGGGTAGGAAACTAGTGTTTCATAGCAGAAGGCAAAAGATTTCTGAGCTTAGCCTTCCCTGGGGGTTGTTTTAGGCTGCTACCTCCATGTTTCATTGATTTGTTTTTAATTGAACTATGTCTAATGTTTTGATAATCAACTAGAAATGAGATAGCTATCCTGTGGAAAAGTCTTGTTTGCTGTTTTCTAAGTTTATTCTCTCCCTCTCCACTTCCCTCAGGGACATTCTAGTGTCAATCAGCCAAAAACACAAAATATCAAATGTGGTTTGTGATACTTGGCAATAACCCAAATACAACATGCTAGCGAAATTGAGGCTCATGTGTATGCGTTTTTGCTTTCTTTTCTCTTTTGGTGAGGTGGAGATTTTCTTTATTTAAAAATACTATTTATTATCATCATTCTTTTGTATTCTCCGTGGTTTTATTTTCATAATATCTACCTGTATCTGTTCTGTGGTTGGAGTAGCATATTTAAGGCATAAAGGATGCTAGAGATATAATTAAAGATGCAGTTCCTAATAGATAATATGTAAGAATAGATAAATTCTTAGAGATGTAATTCTAAGTGGAATTTAGTTGTATCTTACATACATAGCTCTGAAAGGATTTCTAGGTCACATATCTTTTTCTGCCTACTATGTTTATACAATATTTTAACATAGGTCTTTTATGTTGAGCTATTTGTTTTAACTGTTGACATGATATGATATGTAATTGTATTTTGCTTTGGAGTTATCCTCTCATAAATCCACCCACTATCTCTAATTTTCTTCTTTGAAATTATTTCTTGAAAATATTGGATTATTTATTAGGTGTTATTTATTTATTTATTAGGTATTGTTGGTATACCACACTTTGTTAGAATACTGTGGACAATGATAATAAATGTTCATTATCATTATTAGAAGATTGATTATGTCTTATTTATTCATTTGTTATGCAAAGTTTGGCTTAGCATAAACAGTTCTCCCCCTGAATTAGGCAGGAGAATTAAAAAATGATAATTAGAAATAATTTTGTTACTAATAGGAAATTACCTATCTATTACCTTTTTATAACTCAGTAACACCAATATGAAAAGATACTATTCATATTTACTATGCACTATTCATTTAAAAATCCAAAGAGCATTTGATATGATGTTTTTTTTTAATTAAAAAAAAACGTTTGTCAGGGTATCTTCTGTGAAATTAGTGCTGAAATTGTAAACCAAGTTTGAGTTCCCAAGCTCCAACCACTCCTAAAATTAAAAGCAAATGTGTTTCTCCAAAGAATATAAAAGCAGTAGTTGAAAGCTAGAATTTCATATTATCATTGGTTGTATTTTTCAAGTATATACAATAAAGTACTCTTTCCTTCTGTTTAAGCATGCAATTTATTGCAATTCAGCAAAAAAGAAGTTAGAAGATTCCTCTGGTTATCAGAGGTGATGTTTTTAATTGTTTATATCCAAGCGCAGACTTTGTCCAATGCACTTTAAAAAATTTATTCTTGTACACTGATAAGTGTCTGTGTTGCTTACTCAGGTTTCTGGCCAGAGTCCTGGCTGATCACATTCCATGGGCAAACTGAAGGTCAGCGGGTAAAAGAGAAACGATTTTATCTACATTCTTTTTCTAACTTTGACACTTGGGGTGGTGAGCTAAAGTCTGTGACTGTCATAGTGCCACTGGCAGAGATTTTTCCAGTTGTATACCTTTATTCATATCTAATGATTTTTTTTACTTATTTACTTATTTATTTTTGGTACTTCACCAGAAGTCTACAATTGGCAGTTTCTTAAAAGTTATTTACAATGTGGAATATGAAACCTCAATAGTGAAGTTTTTCTATTACATAATATCACATTAATCTATCTTGAGTTCTGAATGAGTCATCTGTTCATAAACTGGAATTATCAGACACTTATCATTTGGGAAATGTTAGTATCACTGATAAAGAACTCGTCAGAAAAGCAGTTAAATATATTCACTCTCAACCTCCTGGTGATGAAGTGTTCAAGTGGTACTTGAAGTTTTGCTTGAAAGCTCAAATTGTATCATTAGGCACATACACTGTTAGTTGCTTTCCTTCAAGTATCAGTCTTCATTTCTTCATTACCTCCCCAGAAAATGTTTCTATTAACTGAAATCTAAGAAAAAAGTTTCTTGACAGAAACTTCTCAAGTAAAAACAGTTCTTTCAACTAAAAGTAATATTCCACAAATAAAGCAGCTATTTCGGCTCGCAACTCTTATTGCTTTGACATAGTCACACTACTTAAGCACAGAGTAATGGTTTTTGGTACACATTTTGCACTTTGTCACTTAGAATATTAAATAAAATAAAAAATTTAAGTCTATCCTTAATAAAAGTAATGATGCTGTTGTTTCTTCAAGGGCAACGGCATCATTACTTTTTTTTTTTTTTTTTTTTTTGCAGCTATTGGTTGGCCAGGGCTGGGTTTGAACCCACCACCTCCAATAAATGGGGCTGGCGCCCTCCTCCTTTGAGCCATAGGCACCACCCAGAAATTCTTTTACATTTTTAGCATTTTACAAGTGTCGAACCTGACATTTTATTTTTTATTGCAACTACCTGGCAGTCAACAATAAAATGCTACTCAAATGCTTTAGAGTTCCCACTTTGATTTGTGCTAAAGCACCAGCAGTTTTACTTATCAATCATTTGCACTTCTAGTGTTTATTTTAACACAGTGAACAAAGGTGAACAGTATTTTTCATTTTTGTGGAACTATTTTTGATTTCTCAGGATTCATTAAATAGGTCTCTGGTTGGCCCAGAGGTTCATGCATGTCCACAGTGAGAAAATCATTGGTAGAGGTCCTGAAATCTTGGCAGTTCAGTAAATAAAAACAAGCCTCTGGAAATAACATATTAAAAGTGTGTTGAGAATACTAGGTGAATGAACCATGATTCATTAAAAATTAGAGATGAGTTTTAGCACTTGGGTAATAAAGTAATTTGTTTTCACAATGAGACCATTAAAGTTGTTAAAGTTTCCAAGAGAAATGGAGACATTTGTAAATCAGTTCTCCATAAAAAGTTTAGAATTTTTTTTTTTTCCAAAGGGTTTAGAATCAGGGTAATGCACCTTAGAATAAATGTCTATTTATCTTGTGTATTGTTCCCAGGTAGATTTTAGGCAACAGAGCTGGAAGTATAAAAATAATATCCTTATTATAAAATTTATTAACTATTGCTATTATATTGATATCTTGAGTCATTGGGCTAATTGATAATCCATTTTTAAGGATTTTATCATTTGAACTGTACAACATTACTTCTAATATCATTACTGTTTTATAGCTATGGAAACCTCAGATTCTCAGATGTGTTGAATAACTGCTTAAGTTCACATTGATAGAAAATCACATCCAGACTTCAGAATTTGTATTTGTAATTACTGTTCTCTTCAGCTAGGGTAACCTGTAGTTTTAGTTATGAAAAAGGCTTTACTCTCTAGGTATGAGTACATGTGTATGCCATGTACTCATTTTTTTTCACTTCCTTATTTGTTGTGAAGGATCAACAAACACTTTTTTTTTTTTACATCTTTAAGAAGTAGATTATGTGTTGTTTGATCTAAGGAGAAGCAATTGTTGCCTGCTTCATTTAAGGCCGTCAGGGTATCACTTATATTCCTAGGGTCATTTAGTATTGGAAGCAATGCTCTGGATCCCACATTGAATTGGAAATATGTGGAATGGCTCCAGGAGCAGGGAAGAATGTGAGGAAGGAAGCTGCAGACAGAAGAGCTCAGGGAGATGAAGGTCCTCTCCTAGTCCACAGGGCTATCCAACTTGGAAGCACTCACCGCATTGGAAGGAGGGAAAATCTATTTTTTGATTTTCAGATGATAAATCTTCCTCTCCTAAAGAATAATGATTAGGTTGGAGCGGATGAAGCGTGAAAATTACATTAAAGAGAGAAAAAAAGTCACTGTTTCCTCTGCTTTTGATTTTCAAACTATTTCTTTAAAAAACAACCTGTCATGATTTTTTGACTTTGTTTATCCCAGTGGTCTATTTTTTAATTTGTTGAGCAAAATAATGTGAATTAAAAGACTATATAAATTTTCAAGACAGACACAAATTTGTATCACAAACAGGATTATTGATGGCCAATTATACTCAGGCTGTATATTTCATGTATTTGTCTTCAGAATGTTTGATTTGGTCTCACTGTTGTGATTTCCATAGAAATAATTTGTCTTCTGATGAATTCACACTATATTTCTTTTTTGCATTTATTAAAACCCTAATCATTCTAATTGTCTATTTTTCCATTAGATTTTGAGGCAACTACTCTAGGAATAGTTTTGAAAAATACTTATGTAGTTAAAATTTTGTGGAATTGATTTTTCATTTCATTGTCTGTAGCTTGCTCTTTGTCATCATTAGAATGAAAAGCAGCCTAAGAACCTCATTACCTGTGAGGGATCGTTGCATTAGTGACTACAGAGAGCTGCATGGGCCTGGACGTGAGTTTTCTATTTCAAGAATTAATAAATCTAAGGCTCAGTTATTTGTAATACTCATAAAAGTAAGCGGTAATATGAATTATGAGCTTATAAGTAGAAATAGAATATAAAATAACTGGCAAATGGTATGGGTCAAGATGAATATCAAGTATTCAGATACAGACTATGGTAAATGTTTTCTTTTTTCTGTGTAAGAGTATTTATTTTTTAATTTATTTCATATTGAGGTAAAATCTGCACTTATAATTTAGCATCTTTACCATTTTAAGTGTATTGTTCAATGGTAATTTATATTCTCTTTTTTCCCCCAGTCCCCTTTCCCTTCCCCACCTTTTGGTAACTACCAGTCTACTTTTTCCCTTCATGATTTTTGCTTTGTCAGCTACCACATGTTAGTAGGAACATGTAATATTTTTTCAGTTAACATAATTGCCTCAAGTTCCATCCTTGCTGCTGAAAATGATAGGATTTCATTCTTTGATGGCTGAATAATATTCCATTGTGTATATCACCTTTTCCTTATGCATTCACCTGTTGATAGACACTTAGTTTGATTCCATGTTTTGCCTATTGTGAATAGTACTTCAATGAACATGAGACTACAGGTAGCTCTTTGATGTATTGATTTCTTTTCTTTTGGATGTACAGCTGCTAGTGGAACTGCTGGATCATTATGATAGTTCCAGTTTTAGTTTTTTGAGGGGGCCGCCATACTGTTCTCCACTGTGGTCCTGCTAATTGACATTCCCCCCAGCCACATATGAAGGCTCCCCCTTCTGGAAACCCTCACCAGCTTCTGCTATTGCCTGTCTTTTTGATGCAAACCATTTTAACCAGGGTGAGAGAATATGTTTCTGTGTCTTTTATCTGCATTTTCTCTGATGATTAACAATGGAGATCATTTTCTTCATATACTTATTGGCCATTCATGTGTCTTCTTTTGAGAAATGTCTGTCCAAATCTTTTGCCCATTTTTAATCACATTCTTCTTTTGCTATTCCGTTGCTTGAGTTCCTTCATTATTTTGATTATTCGTTCTTTTGTCAGATGTATGGTTTTAAAATATTTTCTTCCATTCTGTGGCTTGTCTCTTTACTTTATTGATCTTTTTCTTTGTTGTATAGAATCTTTTTATTTTAATGTAATGTTACTTATCTATTTTCACTTTGATTGCCTGTGCTTTTGAGGTCTTACACCAATAATCTCTGTTCTTACAAAATTATCTTTGCCCAAACCAGTGTTCAGGCATTTTTCCAATGTTATCCTCTAGTAGTTTCATAGTTTTGTGTCTTAGATTTAAATCATTAATCTACTTGATTTGATTTTTGCATTTTTTTTTTTTTTTAGAGACATAATCTCAATTTATGGCCCTCGGTAGAGTGCTTTGGTGTCACAGCACATAGCAACTTCCAGCACTTGGGCATAGGCAATTCTCTTGCCTCAGCCTCCTGAGCAGCTGGGCCTACAGGCGCCTGCCACAATGCCCGGCTATTTTTTTGTTGCAGTTTCGCCTGGCTGGGTTTGAACCCACCACCCTTGGTATACGTGGCTGGCGCCCTACTCACGGAGCCAACGGTGCCACCCTTGATTTGATTTTTTGTGTATGGTTAGAAAGAGGGATCTAGTTTAATTCTTCTGCTTATAATTATCTAGTTTTCCCAACACCATTTATTGAAAAGACTATCCTTTCCTTATTGTATGTGCTTGGTGCCTTTGTCAAGGATGAGTTGATTGTAAATGGATGGATGTATACTGAGGTTCTCCATTCTATTCCATTGTTTTATGTGTCTGATTTTTGCCAGTGTTTTGGTTACTACAGCCGTATAGTAAATTTTAATGTCAGGTAATGTGATACCTCTGGCTTTGTTCTTTTTGCTCAGGATAGCTTTGGCTATCTAGGGTCTTTTATGGTTCTATATAAACTTTAGGAATATTTTTCTATTTCTGTGTAAAATATCACTGGAATTTTGACAGAAATTGCATGGAATTTATAAATTGCTTTGGTGATATTGTTATTTTGACAATATTAATTCTTCTAATCTGTGAACATGGAATTTCTTTCATTTATTGTGTCTTTTTCTATTTCTTTCATCAGAGTTTTATAGTTTTTCCTGATATAGATCTTTCACTTATTTGATTATATTGATTCTTAGGTATTTTAACTTTTTTGTAGAATATCGTAATTATTTTCTAATGTTTTTGGGCTTTAAATAGTCTGTGACATGAGTAGCCAATTTTAATGGTATGTTGATAAGAAGGAGAAAGTATAGGGAATGCCGAAAAGTGGAAAATTAAAAAAAAAATTAGACCGATGTCAAATGAATATGAATAAATATGTACATAATATACATAATAATATGTATTATTATATATTAGCACATATTCATCCATCTTACAAAGACTATTTGCTTATCCCTGATGTCAATGTCCTGAGACAATATTGGAAAATAAAGCCACAAAGATGAAACATAGTTAGTTACAACACAATCTTCTTTCGTTTCCAGACATATATGCGTACTTAGGAAACAATCAGCAAGTAATGTTAAGATTTTGAAGAAAAGTTGAAAGATGCTGCAAACATGCTTTTCTCCTGGCATCACAGACATTTTATGGCTTTGAGGAAATGTTGAAAGATGTTTACAAACATGTTTCACTGCCGGCGGTTGGGAGCAAATGGTATTGTTGATGGTTATTTATTAAAAATCATTTGACATTTTTCTAAAGCTTTTTAACATTCATAAATTCTAAAGTATACATTTATAAAGTGCTTACATTATTGTTAGACACTGGTCAGCACTAGGCGTTGTCTGGCCTTTTCAATAGTTCTGGAAGCAGGTATGACATATCGTATTTGACAAATGAGAATATTAAGACTCATGGAGGTTGTTTATGGAGATGGGTAGCAGGATGTAAACCTAGCAGTCTGACTCCAGAGTCTGTGTGTTTAGTCTTAACACAGCTTATTATAAGATTAATTTACAGCTTCTGTACTCTTATAAGTATGTTAGTTTTATTATGTAAATGTGTTCTCAGACTTAGGCATTTTTCTCTTATTAGCACTTGAAGAAATACTGATGAAGTGCAATTTAGGTAAATGACCCTGTAGTTGGATTACTTTAGGTTACTATCAATCTTCATTTAGACTAGACTTGAATAAACGGGCCTACAATTTGTACTTTCTTCACTTGTATTTCTTAAACCTGAGGCAGGAATATATTTCTATTCTTTCAATTACTTACCCATTTATTTTCTTCTCATTTCACCAAAACTTCTTTAAAGAGAGGCCTATCCTTGTCTTCTTTCTTCTAATTATCTCTAAATCCACTCTCATCAGGGTTGGCTCCTGCCATTCCTGTGAAATTGCTTCCACCAAGGTTGCCATGATAGGTGCCCAGAGAGACCAATGGTCATTTCTCAGTACTCATAGTATCTAACTCCAGAGAAGCCCCCCACCTAGTTGTTCTCACTTGCTTTTAAATGCTTTCTTTATTTGGCTTCCAAGTCATCATATCCTGTGACCTTTTATCTTTTTTATTGTTTCTTGGAGCCAATTCCTTCTCAGTCTCCTTTACCAGGATATATGTGTCTCTTAAAACTTTAAAGTAGGGGTCCTCAAACTACGGTCCCACAGGCCACATGAGGCAGTGTGAATTGTATTTGTTCCCGTTTTGTTTTTTACTTCAAAATGAGATATGTGCAGTGTGCATAGGAATTTGTTCATAGTTTTGTTTTTTTTTTAAACTATAGTCCGACCCTCCAATGGTCTGAGGGACAGTGAATTGGCTCCCTGTTTAAAAAGTTTGAGGACACCTGCTCTAAAGGTTGGAACATCCTTAGAATCAGTTCTTAAAATTCTTCTGTTCTCAATCTGCACTCATTTCCTTAAGCATCTAAGTCTTAAACATTAAATAACATATATACACATGTTGCAGGAAGACAAGGCCCAACGGAGAAAAGAGCACCCAAACACCATGTTTATAAGAAGGGCTTTATTCACCAGCTGGGAGCTTATGGCATAGAAGAATTCCAAATGGCCGCACTCCCCATCCAGCTTGATCTTTCCCTTTTTATTGACAGTCAAGAAGTTCCACCCCACAGGTACCCTTTCCTTGGCCAGTTTGAATCAAGCGGGAGATGCTAGTCCAGCGCCTACAGAACTACAGAATTTCACAGAACTTGGAAATTTCCAAGTTCCAGGAAGTTACAAATTCCTAAGGGCCGAGTCACCATGGAGAGGACCCTGCAAGTGTATCCTTGTGCTCTCCTTGACAAGACCTGTTCTCCCAGACCTCACCCTTCTCGGGTATGCTCTCTCACACTGACTTGAAAATTTTGTCTCCAGCCCATCTATCTCTCCCAAATTCTACATTCAGGTAAGCAACTGCATATTCATTACTTGATTGGCTTTCTAATCAATATTTTACTGATAACTACTTTACCAAAGTTATTCTTATGCTAAGTAATAATCCTTTAACCGACCATTTAGAGGCAGTTAATCCTCTTAAGGGAGTAGCCTGGAAAATCCTACCAGGATTTTTCCTTTCCAAATCACAAAAGACTTTAAACTTGCCTTCACAAAATGGGAGACTGATTGACCTTACAAGGGTGCAGATGACTGTGCCCCTACATTTCCCCCTTTCTAATTAACATTAATACAGCAAAGCATGTACACACTCTTTTAAGCTAAGAATATCCTGTTTGGGGCGGCTCCTGTGGCTCAGCGAGTAGGGCGCCGGCCCCATATACCGAAGGTGGCAGGTTCAAGCCCGGCCTCGGCCGAACTGCAAAAACAAAAAAAATAGCCGGGCGCTGTGGCGGGCATCTGTAGTCCCAGCTACTAGGGAGGCTGAGGCAAGAGAATCGCTTAAGCCCAAGAGCTGGAGGTTGCTGTGAGCAGTGTGACGCCACGGCACTCTACCCAGGGCGATAAAAAGTGAGACTCTGTCTCTACAAAAAAAAAAAAAAAA
>CAUYON010001008.1:0-20241 GCA_963573935.1 Arctocebus calabarensis
TGGGATAAAGCCCACTTGGTCATGGTGTATAATTTGTTTGATGTGTTGTTGGACTCTGTTTGTTAGTATCTTGTTAAATATTTTTGCATCAATATTCATTAGTGATATTGGCCTATAGTTTTCTTTTCTTGTTGGGTCTCTCTGCCTGGTTTAGGGATCAAAGAGATATTTGCTTCATAGAATGTGTTGGATAATATTCCTTCTTTTTCTATATTTTGGAAGAGGTTTAGTAATATAGGTACTAGTTCTTCTTTAAAGGTTTGGTAGAATTCTGACATGAAGCCATCTGGTCCTGGGCTTTTCTTTTTAGGGTGATTTTGTATAGTTGATGCTATTTCAGAATTTGATATCAGCCTGTTCAACCTTTCCACTACATTCTGGCTAAGTTTTGATAGGTGGCGTGCTTCCAAGTATTGGTCAATTTCCTTTAGATTTTCATATTTCTGAGAGTAAAGTTTCTTGTAATATTCGTTAAGGATGTTTTGAATTTCTGAGGGGTCTGTTGTTATTTTGTCTTTAGCATTTCTGATTGATGAAATTAGAGATTTCACTCATGTTTTCCTGATTAGGTTAGCCAAAGGTTTATCTATTTTATTGACCTTTTCTAAAAAACAACTTTTAGATTTATTGATCTGTTGTATAATTCTTTTCTCTTCAATTTCATTTAATTCTGCTCTAATTTTGGTTATTTCTTTTCTTCTGCTCAGTTTGGGGTTGGAATGTTCTTCCTTCTCCAGTTGCCTAAGATGTCCCATTAAGTTAACTTCCTCTCTCCGTTTTCTTGAGGAAGGCTTGCAGTGCTATAAATTTCCCCCTTAGGACTGCCTTTGCAGTATCCTAGAGGTTCTGATAATTTGTGTCTTCATTGTCATTTTGTTCCAAAAATTTGGTAATTTCCTTCTTAATCTCGTCTATGACCCAGCTATTCTTCAGCATAAGGTTATTTAGCTTCCATGTTTTTGTATGAGTATGCACATTTCTGTTGTTATTGAGTTCAATTTTTATTCCATGATGGTATGAGAAGATGCAAGGAATAATTTCTATTCTTTTAAATTTGCAGAGGTTAGACTTGTGACGTAAGATGTGATCAATTTCGGAGTATGTTCCATGGGGTGATGAGAAGAATGCGTATTCAATTTTATTAGGATGAAATGTTCTGAAGATGTCTGTTAAATCCAGTTGTTGAATGGTTTAGTTTAAATCTAAAATTTCTTTACTTAGCTTCTTTTTGGAGTATCTATCCAACACTGCTAAAGGAGTATTAAAATCTCCAACTACTATGGAGCTGGAGGAAATCAACTTACTCATGTCTATTAGAGTTTTTCTTATAAATTGAGGTGCATTCTGGTTGGGTGCGTAAATATTAATAATTGAAATCTCATCATATTGAGTAGTACCTTTAACAAATTTGAAATATCCGTCTTTATCCTTCTTTACTTTGGTTGATTTAAAGCCTATTGTATCTGCAAATAAGATTGCGACACTGCTTTTTTCTGTTTTCCATTTGCCTGGAATATAGATGACCACCCCGTCACCTTGAGTCTAAAATTATCTTTTAAGGTAAGATGAGATTCTTGTATGCAGCAGATATCTGGCCTGAGTTTTTGTATCCAGATTTTGTATCCAGTCTAATATTCTTCCCCTTGTAGGTAATGGATTTCTTACATCTGGCTGCTTTCAGAATTTTCTCCTTCATATTAAATTTAGTGAAGTTAATTATGATGTGCCTGGAGGATGTCTTATTCAGGTTGAGTTGTGCTGGTGTTCTGAAACTGTCTGCTATCTGAATTTCAGAATCTCTTGGCATGTCTGGAAAGTTCTCTTTCATAATCTCATAAAGAAGAGACTCTGCCTTGTGATGCCACTTCATCATTTTCAGGTATCCCTATAAGGTGAATATTGGTTTTCTTCAAGTTATCCCAGAGCTGTCTGAGAGAATGATCCATTTTTGCCTTCCACCTCTCTTCCTCTTTGGAAGTTTGGGAGCATTCCAAAGCTTTGTCTTCCATGTCAGAAATCCTTTCTTCTGCTTGTTCCATTCTGTTACGAGGGATTCTACTGTGTTTCTCAGATCTTTGAGGGCTGCAACTTCTTGTCTCAATGTGTCAAAGTCTTTGGTCATTTTGTCTTTGAATTCGTTGAATTCTTGAGACATCTTTTGGGTCATCTTTTGGATTACTGCTTGAAATTCTAATTCTATCTTTTACTCCATTCCACTGATCTTATTTGCTATCCAGACCCTAAATTCGATTTCTGACATCTCAGTCATTTGCTTATGCAAGGGATCTTGTTTTGTATCTACCTTGTCATTCCTTGGGGGAGTTGATCTACTCTGAATATTCATATTGCCAGAGTTTTTCTGTTGATTCTGCCTCATGATTATTTTTCACCATTGCCTATGATCGTTCTCAGTGTTGGGAGGTGTCTCTCCCAGATCAGACCCCAGCAGGATCACTCTGTTGTTGCTGGATCTTTGTAGGGAGTGACCCTGTGTAGCTCCTTTGGTACTGCCCCACCCAGGGAGTTCTGGCTGTGGAGCAGCTCTGGAGTGTGTCATGCCCAGATCAAGCAGCAGAGCATTGGATGGGGTACCTGGTGGCCTTTGCAAGGGGAGCCCATGCCTCTAGCAGTCTCTGGCTGGGAGGAGGGCACTGGAGGTATGGCGGCGGGCCTGGGGCATGGATCAGAGCCAGCAGGGTCCCAGCAGGTGGCAGGCCAAGGCCAGGCGGGGCACAGACCAGCACCCTGCAAATCTCAGCGGACTTCCTGGCCACTGCTGGCAGCTGTCCAAGGCCCAGTGGGGTGCCAGTTGGGGCTGTGCAGGATTCCTGGAGGAGTGGAGTTTCTGGCTACTGTGAGCAATGGGCCTGGGGCATGGATTGGAGCCAGCTGGCCAAGGCTGGGTGGGGCACAGATTGGCACCTGTAGCGGGTCCTGGCAGACTTCCTGGCCACTGCTGGTGGTAGGTCAACAATCTGGGCCAAACGGGAGTCCCAGCAGAGTTCCTGGCCACTGCTGGTGGTGGGCCAAGGCCCAGTGGGGTTCCAATCAGGGACCTGCAGGGTTTCCCGGCAGATTGGATTTCCTGGTCCCTGTGGGCGGTGGGCTTGGGGCACAGATTGGAGCTGGGCAGGGGTCCCTGAGGGCAGCAGGCTGAGGCCAGGCAGAGCACAGATAGGAGCCAGATGGGAGTCCTGGAAGACTTCCTGGCTGCTTCTGGCAGTGGGCCAAGGCCCAGCGAGGTGCCAATCAGGGCCATGCAGGGGTCCCCATGGAGTGGAGTTCCTGGCCACTGTGGGCAGCAGGCCTGGAGCATGGATTGGATTGGGTGGGGTCGGCAGGCAGCAGGCTGAGGCTAGGATGGAGTCCCAGCAGTCTTCCTGGCCACTGCTGGCTGTAGGCTAAGGCCCAGCAGGGTGCAAATCAGGGCGCAAGGGAGTCCCAGCAGAGTTCCTGGCCACTGCTGGCATGGGCCAAGGCCTGGTGGGAGGCCTGGCGGGGTTCCTCATCACTGCAGGCAGCCGGCCAAGGCCCGGTGTGGCATGGATTAGAGGCACGCAGAGGTCTTGGAGGTGTCCCTGGCCTGGGGGCTGGCAGGGGCTGGGTGGGGCCCTGGAGTCTCTTACCTGGTGGGCTGCCTGGTCTGGCAGATCGGGTGGGTGGGTGCTGCTCAAGTCCTCCTCCCTCAGTTTCAGCAGAGGTCAGGCAAGGGGGGAAGGGAGTCTTGGAAGTTCAGAATGGCGGAAAACTTTAGTTCAGTTTTTCTGCCTGAAGCTTGGTTTCTGCAAGTCGCAGCTTGCCTTCAGGGTGACCTGCAGTTATCACTTCTCTCTATCTCTCTGCTGGGCTCCCAGTCTTCAGCTCAATTGGGCAGTTTCTGGGCTTCCAGTCTACCATCTTGCCCCTCCCCCCAAGAAGTTTGATTTCTATCAATTTCATCTTCTCCTGGAGTCCCTGATTTGTTCCTGTATTAACCACTGCTCCGTACTCCTAAGACACTGTTTTCATCATAGAATATTTTCTTTCACCTATGTCTGTATGAGATTTCTGGTTTCTAGTGTTTTATGTTTTCCTCTTCTTGGCTTGTGTCATGGTTTGATGAAATAAACCATTCAGTAGCTCCCTAAGAAAAGATACATGGGAGGTAAATTAAAAAAAAAACAAAACCAAAAATGACCCCCTCCCCCCAAAAAAGCCCCAAACCCAAACCAAACACATTGGCAAAGAACATAAATCTTGGAATCAGACTGACCAGGAATCTGGTTCCACTTTACAATTGATGAGCCATGTATCACTAGTTAGGGTACTTACTGCCCCCCAAATTTCAATTTTCTATCTGTTAAATGGGAAAATAACAAAACTTGTTTCCTAGGACTCTTGTAAAGACTAAGTTAAATAAACACCCGAAGCTTTTAGCATAGTGTCTGAAACACAGTAAGTGCCCATCATTATCAGAATTGCCCTGGATTCTAATTACTATCTCAGAGATAGCGCTGATAAAGAGCCAGTAGCAATGAGGAACAAATCTACCCTTGCACCCCTCCTGGTGATTCACACCTGGTAATTATAACTATCACTATTAAGTACTTACTCTGTCTCAGCTTTATGCTTAAGTGGCTGACACATGAGTCAACAGTACCTTTTCCTTTTTACTCCTCTTGTCTCCTCAATTTTTGTTCCCACTGCTGAAATTCTGGGGAGGTGTAAAAATAGGGCATCCCCCCACCCCAGTCAGGGTCAATATGGCTACATAGGTCGTGGCAGGAATCTAATCTCTCAGACTCCTAAGTTTAAGAGTCCACTTTCCATCTCCTCTGTATTTAGGCTTCTTTATTCTCCTGGCTAAGACATCAGAAGTTCATTGAACAGAGCAGATTCTGAGCAGTTACATTCATAACAGATAACAACTGCCCCAAATTTCCCCATGCTTTTCACCCCAGACAGGTTTCTGTCTCATCACTGTGGAAGGTGACACGATGAATACCATGAAACCATGTGCTGCTTTCTTTTTCACCAACAGTGGAGTTTCACTCTGGTTGAATGGGTTCAAAGAGAAGGTTTCACTTTAACTGCTGGCCTTAGAGACACCTGGAATGTCTGAAGCATTATTATTATGGTTGACTTCTTCTGAAGAACTCAAGTTCTTCTTATTTTTAGGAATTATAATTGTGTGTCCTCATATGACATGAGGAGGCATGCTGCCCTCGGAAACAATTAGCATCGGTTAGATGGCATACTTACACATGTATCCACCTGTAAGAAGTAAAGCAACCATTCTGAGTCCCTGCAGAGGTTAAGGAGTCCAGTTCTTAGATTAAAGGGGCCAGAGATGGGCAAGTTCTCCCCATGATTCTACTTTTGATTCACCCAATGGCCTGTTTTAATGTCCCATTCTAAAATGCAAGTAAATGGTAATTTTCTTTTCAATAATATAGTCAAATTTCTTGTAAATTTGAAATGTAAAGTAGAAAACTTCCACCAAGTTGAGCTCATAAATTCATGACAGTCACAGGACTAACCAGGGCGGCTACTGCACAAGACATCAGCTCCTTTCTTGTGGCCCTCAAGCCTCCAGCTCTGTGATTCCTCTTCCCTCTACTCATTGTCTCTGCTGTTCTTAGGTAAGGCTCATTCTCTTTTAGTTTAATATGCTTTTTCCTTGGCAAGATTATAAGAGGTTGACCTGGTGTCATAGCCTTTGAGAGTCTTTCCCAATCATGAGAAATTGGGAACAATTATGTATACTCTGAGGCTTGGGAGTTATAATTCTTGTGTAACTTGCCCCTCTCCCAGAAAACTTTGGTCATAAGAAATCTGGAAGTGTTTACAAATTGAAGAGACTTGGTCTCATTCTTATCAATCTGATTATTTGGAACGGACAACAGAGGGTTAAGGTCATAGAAGTGTGGACATTAGAGGTGGATTTGTGGGGAGGCAATTCTCCACATTTTTTTTACACATCTTCTGACAGCTTTAGTTCTAGATTCTGTTTTCAGGATGTTTGTATGGCACACAGGCTTGGAATCTAGAGATGGTGTTTCTTTCCTGGTCAGACAGCAGATTTATTTTCTTAACAGGGTAATAAAGATAATGTCTCTTGGTGGAGGAAAGTTTGGGCAGGTTTGATTGCAACCACTTAAAAGATTGGAATTTTCCTAAACTCAGGGTTCCTCAGCTGGGGTGGGGCATAGCCTGTGCCTGGGGCATCTACCCAGGCCTGCCCTGGCTGCTCCTTCCCCCATGGGACTGAGGGACAAGAGACCTATGAGAATGTGGAGGATGTGTGGCTTGCTCTGTCATGAGTAAAAATGGTCTGAATCTGTTATGTTGTTTCTTTTCCAACTAAATTTTGAAAAAACAGCAAGTCAGCTCAAGTCAGAGATTCAAATGTTCTACCACAATAGAAAATTAATACAGTTAAGACTTCACCCTCCCAACAGCATTGTATGAGGGTCTATCATTTTATCACCAGCTCCAAATGTTTACTATATTTTTAATTGAGTCAATTTGATAAGTAATAAAAGAGTATTTAATTGTTGACAATACTTTTTTTGAGACAGAGTCTCACCATGTCACCCTTGGTAGAGTGCTGAGGCATCACAGCTCACAACAACCTCAAACTCTTAGGCTTAAGCTATTCTTTTCAATGCCCCGCTATTTTTTGTTGCAGTTGTCATTGTTGATTTTAGCTGGCCCTGGCTGGTTTTGAGCTCATAGGTCTAATAAAGATAATGTCTCTCTTAAAAATAATGTCTCTTAATGCTAAGAGTTAGATGGGGTGCTAGATTGGGGGGAATGTTAACAAATTTATCTGTACATCTCTGTATAATGTTATTTGTTGTTAAGTATGTATCACTTTTGTAATTAGAAATAAAAGATGAGTTTGTCCTCTCCCAATACACATATACATAATAATTAATAAAGAGAGTAAGAGGAAACTTTAGTCTAGAATGGATAGATTTCTTGCACAGATTGTCGTGATAGTTTCAGGAGAGTATACATACAGCCAAATTTATTAAATTCTATATGTCAAATAATACAGCTTTATGTGTGCAACTATACCTCAATAAAATGGTTTTAAAAATAAAACTAGATATTATGAAAAGTTAAGTAAAATACATCTTTTATAGAATATTTGCAAAATACAGAAGCTTTAAAAAGCAAATGCAACTACCCACAATGCAAACATCTAGAATTTTACAAAACAGTTTGTTATATTTTATACACATACATCAAAAAATTTGTAATGTTAATATTACTTTGATACTTGCTGTTTTTTTTTAAGTATTGTGAAACTTGCTCTTTCTTATGATTATATCATAGATGAAAGTCCATCC
Source organism: Arctocebus calabarensis (assembly GCA_963573935.1). Classification (NCBI taxonomy): domain Eukaryota; kingdom Metazoa; phylum Chordata; class Mammalia; order Primates; family Lorisidae; genus Arctocebus; species Arctocebus calabarensis. Next base: position 7,338 of record CAUYON010001008.1, read on the forward strand.
TCATTCTAACATTATATACATATTTATTGATATTTTCTTCTAAGGCCATAATGATCTAATTTAAAAATATTTAAATATTTAATTTACTTGGGTATACAGTGCTAAATGAGAATCTATCACTTTTTTCCAATTGGTTAACTATTATCCCAATAACATTTATCAAATAGCCATCCCCATTGATAAGAAATGCCACTTTTGTTACATATTAAATTCTTAGATGAGGGGTCTTTAAAAAGTTGAAAATGTAAATTATAAAAATATGCATGAATTTCAAATTTTTTTGCAGCCAAATAAGCTTCTACTAACTTGCTATAACAAGATCTAGTCTGAGGCATTAAGAAGAATAAGACATCATTTGAAAAGAGCCCCTGCCAGAGAAATATGAATTCTGCTAAAATTGAAGTAAGAACAAATGTCAGATTTATGGTAAAGCTTGAGTGAAAGGATGGTGAAATCACGGATGCTTTATGAGAAGTTCAGGGAGACAATGCCCCAAAGAAGTCAGAAGTTTGCAAATGGACACCTCATTTTAAGCAGACATGAGGTAATGTTGAAGATAAAGCTTGCAGTGGAAGAGCATCCACATCAATTTATGATAAAGAAAAAAAATCATCTTGTTCTGTAATTGAAGAAGACTGATGATTAACAGCAGAAACAAACTCATACCACAGACATTTCAGTTGGTTAAGCTTACACAATTTTCACTGAAAAATTAAAGTTGAACAAACTTGACACGACATTTGGTAGGTGTCAAAACTGTTACACCCTGCAGGCAAGAGCTGCAGGCAAGAGCAGGACTTTCAGTGGAAATTTTAAATTTGTGGGATCAGGATTCTGGAACATTTCTTTTAAGAATTGTAATAGGAATTGGAACATGGCTTTACCAGTATGATCCTGGAGATAAAACACAATCAAAGCAGTGACCTCCAAGAGGTCGAGTGGTCAGGTCAAGAGCAATGGGCATGGCGACAGTTTTATTGAGGTGCTCAAGGCATATTTTGCTTGTTGACTAATTTTTTCTTTCTTTCTTTCCTTTCCTTTTTTTTTTTTTTTTTTTTTTTGCTTGTTGACTTTCTAAAGTGCAAAAGAACAAAGAATGATAAAATGATAACATCTGCTTATCATGAGAGTTTTGGGAAAGTTAGCCAAAGCTTTAGCAAAAAAAGGCCCAGGGAAAGTTTTACAAGAGAATGCTTCTTCACCACAACAAAGCTTCTGCTCATTATCTTTGAACTGGGAAGTTTGGCAAGAGTTTCAAAGGGAAGCATCCATGTTATGGTCTTGATTTGCATCCTTCTGACTTCTTTGTATTTCCTAATCTTAAAAAATCTTTTTTTTTTTAGACAGAGTCTCACTATGTTGCGCTTGGTAGAGTGCCATGGCATCACAGCTCACAGCAACCTCAAACTCTTGAGCTCAAACAATTCTCTTGCTTCAGCCTCCCTAGTAGCTGGGACTACAGGTGCCTGCCACAATGCCCAGCTATTTTTCTTTTTGCAATTGTCATTGTTGTTTAGCTGGCGTGGGTGGGTTTGAACCCACACCCTTGATGTATGTGGCCAGTGCTGTAACCACTATGCTATGGGTGCCAAGGCTTAAAAAAAATCTTTTAAGGGGACTCATTTTTCTTTAGTTAATAATGTAAAAAATATTTCATTGACATGGTTAAATATCCAGGAACTTCAGTTCTTTAGGGATGGACTAAATGGCTGGTGTCCTCACTTATAAGGCTATCTTACACTTGATGAAGATTATATTGAGAAATAAAATGTATATATTTTTATGTTTTATATTTTAAGTCCCCTTATATATGTCACTGAAAGTTCAGTTCTACTCTATTGGTAACTCTATAATCTGACACTGCCATCACATTCTTTTTCAAATGTATTACAACTTTTTAATATATTTTCATGTCTGGTTAGGGAATCTTCTTGCTATTATTGTATTTCCTAACAGTTTTTGCTTTATACTTCCTTTTGTAGATCCTCAACTTCTTTGTTACTTTCTCCCTTATTTGGTTTAATCCCAACCCTATATAACTCATCTACCTTTGCACAACCCAGTGTCATTGGAAAAAAATGTACACCTGTTCTGGTTAGTTTCACATTAAATTTATGATCACTCATAAATATACTGCCCAGTAATAGCCCATATTTCCCTGGACTATTCACTCTCCCAATCTCATAGACAGTTATTTTATGCCATCTCTCTTCAGATCATTCCTCCCCCATCCTTACTCTCAGTTATACACCATACATCCTCCTCAACAACCCTAACTTCTAAAGCATTTGAGAGCCCCAGGGCTCAGTCTTCGGCTCTCCTCACTTTTATATTTACAGTTATTGCCTTGGTGAGCTTGTCCACTTGCTCATGACTTCAATTGGCATCTATCTACTAATGATTCCCAAACATACAACCCCAGCTTTGGCTTCTTCCTTGCACTCTAGGCTCTAGCTCATTTACTTTGAGGTATAGTAGCCATTTCAAATTTAAAAGCCCAAACTTGAATTCCTAAATATTTTCAGAAGAACTCCTGTTCTTCCCCATCTTAGTTTAGGGCCGCTCTATTTTTCTAGTGGCTCAAACCAAAACAACATTGAACATGTTCTTGACTTCCTTCTTGCATACTACATAACCATTCTATTAACAAATCCTGTCATATCTACTTTCAATGAATTCTCACAGTCTGACTACTTCTTAGCACCTCTGCTACCATCCAGGATGGAGGTGTCATTATTCTTAACTAGATTATTGCAATAGCCTTCCCTGCTTCTCCCCTTGACAATCTTTCCAGTGGGTCCCCAGAAGCACCAATTGTGATCCTGTTAAAACATAAATCAAGTCATGTCATCTTTTTCCTTAAACCTTAAATATAGAAGTTCCCTCTTCTTTGCCGTTTCAGTTACCTGAAGCCAAATGTGACCTGAAAGTATTAAATGAAAAATTCCGGAAATGAATGATTCATAAGATTTAAAATCTCACCGTTTTGAGGATCCTGATGAAATCTCCCACTGTTCCACCCAGAGCATGAGTCATATCTTTGTCTGGCACTTCCTTGCTGTCTACTTGTTGTCTACTCTTGTTGCCTATGACTTGTTGTTTATCACTGCCTCTCAGTTACCAAATGGACAGTTGTGGTGTCTCAGCATGTGCATTCAAGGAATCCTTATTTTACTTAAGAATGACTCCAGAGCAAAAGAATAGTGATGCTGGCTAATCAGATATGCAAACAGAAGCTGCAAAATACTCCCATTTAAGTGAAAACATAAAAGTCCTCAATAAGAAAAAAAAATTGTATGCTGATGTTGCTAAGATTTATGATAGGAAGGAATCTTCTCTGAGTTAAAATTTGGCATGCTATTTACAGTGTTTGGTACTATCTGTGGTTTGAGGCACTCACTAGGGGTTGTGAAATGGATCCCCCTCAGATAAGCGGGGACTAGTGTATTTTGCCATTCTTATTTCCTTTACCTCTCTTGAGGTACCTCTATTATTTTCAATAGTGATTTTAAAAATTACATTTTAGACTATGGATTATAAATACCAGTAAACATTAATTTATTCCATTTTAGTAAGCTATAAGTACATCATATCTTTTGATAAATAAAAATGGATTTTATAATCAGGAGAGTAAGTGTTTTCTGACTATGTGAACTGATCAGTGTATCGCTGATGATGTGTCTCATCACATTTTTTGAGATTACCATTTACAACTTTATTATTACCACTTAAGATTTCTAATATATTAGGTGTATGATGTCATGATGTTATATACGTCTTTGCTCTGAGTCTAGTTTATCTGATATTAATGTAGCCATTTTTGCTTTTTTTTGGATTACATACATGATACATCTTTTCCCTCCCTTTACTTTCACTAACCTATGTCATTGTGTTTAAAGTGAATTTCTTATAGACAGTATATAACTGAGTTGTGTTTTAAAAAATCTACTTAGTCAATCTCTTTTAGTTTATGTATGTCTGCCATTTTATTGTTTGTTTTCTGTTTCTTGTTCCCTTTCATTTCTTGCCTTCCTGTGGGTTACTTACACATTTTTTAAGAGTTTCATTTTGATTTTTTTATAACGTCTTTGATTATATCACTTTGTGTAGTTTTTTTAGTGGTTGCTCTATGTGTTTCCGAATATATATACATAACTTATCTGAGCCTAATGGTGTTGGTGTTTCACTACTTTTAATGATAACCTAAGTGCAGAATATCTACTTCCATTTTAAATTTCCTTAACTTCTTCTAATTGTCTTAAATATTTTCTCTACAAGCATTAAGCACTACATCAGATATGTAACTTTTGTTATCAACCATAAAATATAATTAAAGAACCTCATGCAGTAATAGATGGTCTATTATATTTGCTCTTATTATTATTATTTTTATTTTGAGATAGAGTCTCACTTTGTTGAACTTGGTAGAGTGCTGTGGCATCACAGCTCACAACAACCTCTAACTCTTGGGCTCAAGCCATTCTCTTGCCTCAGCCTCCCAAGTACCTGGGACTACAGGCACCCTCCACAATGTCTGGCTATTTTTAGAGATGAGGTCTTGCTCTGGCTCAGGCTGGTCTTGAACCTGTGAGCTCAGGCAATCCACCCACCTCAACCTCCCAGAGTGCTAGGATTATAGGAGTGGACTACTGTGTCCAGCCTGCTCTTAATTTTTTTTTTCCAGTTTTTGGCCAGGGCTGGGTTTGAACCTGCCAACTCTGGCATATGGGTCTGGCACCCTACTCCTTTGCACCACAGGCACCACCCATTTAAAAAAAATCTACATTTTTGTATTGGGGGGAAGGAGTAGAAAAGAAAGTAACCCCTATCCTGGGCCCTATTCAGTGGCAGCTTCTTGTTCCTTAGGGTTAAGGAGGACCTTGAGGAAATAAAAGTGTTTTGGAAAAATCCAGGTGTAGTTGCTTTGTATGTCATGACAAGTAAAAGGGATGAAATGAAGTGCAAAGAAGGGTGCCCTCACACCCTTCTTGCCAGACTATGTCCTGGAATCCTGGGACGGACAAAGCACCACTTTCATTCCTGCTTCTTGGGATTGTTGACGGCCACGTAGTGACAGAGAAACACAAGTAAGAAGAGTGACATACCCAGCATGTTGGCAAAGATGGCGGGCTGCACGTGGGTGATCATGCTGATCAGTTCCCCCAGAGTCAGAGACCCTGGGAGCACAAGCCTGAACTTTGCTGTTGTTTTTGGTTATTCAGTTGCTCTTTTTTTCTCTCTAAAGTCTCAGGCCTTCTTCTGTCATGATTTTCTTTCTGTTTGGAGACTTTTTATTCTTTAAGGGTAGGTCTGTTAGAAACAAATCCTCTTACTTCCCTTTAATCTGAGGATGTCATGTTTCCTCCTTCATTCATTTTTGGGATTAACATAGCTTTGTCAGAAGCAGAACTCAGAGTTAATAGTCTTTTTTTTTTAAGTATGAGAACTTACTTGAGAAATGTTTTGCCACTTTTTCCTGGCCTCCATGATTTCATATAAGAAATATGGTGTCATTCACATTAGTGTTTCTTTATAGGAACACTTCCTCTCCTTCTCCTCCTTCTCCTTTACTTTCTTGTTTCTGTCTGCCACCTCTCTGAAATTTAGATTCTGTTGTATTGGTGATCTGGTAGAAGACTGACTGGCGAGTGATCTTGAAAACAAATCCTACAGCTTCAGAGAAGCCTTTGGATGACTATAGCCCTGGCTGACAGCTGAAATGCAGCCTCCCAAGAGACATTAAGCTAGAACCACCTAGGTAATTCCTGACCCACAGAAACCATGAACTAATAAATTCTTGTTGTTTTAAGCTACTAAGTTTTGTAGTAATTTATTATGCAGCGATAGATGACTGAAACAAATTCCCACTAATTAGATCAGTGTCCCACAATGTAGGTGAGAAATTATAGTACTACTGCATATGAAGTACAGCAGATAACTTTGTTGTTATAATCAGATGGACTGACTGATCTGCAGAATTGGAATCAGCATTTATCATATGTGCTGTACATATTTGAGAAAAAAGTACACAATTGACTTTTTTTCTGTTTATCTCTAAAATCTCACGTTATAGGAGAGAATATATTTTGTTTAGTTGCCGATGATTTAATAAACCTTAATATAGCCCAGAAAAGGTAGTTTGAGATACATAATTCTAAGATATCCACTATATTAGCAGCAAGAATGGGTATTACCTTACTAATGGAGGTTAAGTCCATGTTCTATTCCATACTTTATTTTTCACAGAGAATAGCCAATCAATAACATGCCTTTCGATCTTTTTTTATAATTGAAGGAAACAGTGAAACCATGGATACAATCACATAACAGTCACTGACGATGCATCTTTTTAGTGCTGGGTAAATAAATGAATAGCATGTGAATATAAGACTGTTCTTTCCACACTGGGAATGCTAGATGTCAAGGGGAAAGATGCTCATGTGAGTTTTGAAAATAACAGCTGAGTTAATAGCATTTCTTAATGGCATTGTGGTACTGAGAATGATAGTAATGATTAATTTCACGTAGTTTGAACTTCTATTAAATGGTTCCTAAATCCCCCAAATATGAGTAAACACTCACCTGATACAGGGAAGACAATAAATGACAAGTGTCATTATATTATCTTAAAAATACATTTTTGAGTTCTTCACAAGTGTTCGACACTTGGAGAGAGAAAATATTTGGGTTGTATTTTTTCTTCCATTCATCCATAGACAAAGACTATGTCTTTTAAATGGGGGCATCTAGACCGTTCAAGTTGAGAGTTAGCATTGATATGGGGATGCTGTTTTGTTCAGCAGGTTGAATGATAACTTATTGTTTTGTTTTCCTTCTTGTGCCATTATTTTATAAGAGCCATGAGCTATAATTTTTGGGTGTTTTTATACTTGATATCTACTGTGCTGTTGTATGTATGAATAATGTACTTTTGAGCATTTCCTGTGGGGCAGGTCTAGTAGGAACAAATTCACTTAGCATTTATTTGTCTGGGAAAGACTTTATTTCTCCATCACTTAGGAAACTTAGTTTAGCAAGATAGAAAATTCTTGGCCAGCAGTTATTCTGTTTAAAGACACTAAGGATAGGGCCCCATTACTTTCTGCCTTGGAAGTTTTCTCTTGAGAAGTCTGTAATTAGCCTTATGAATTTTCCTTTGGAGACTAGGGCACACACTGGGTAGAGAAGCAGTGGGGAACCGATCTTGGCTCAGGTCTGTGGTGATAGGTAGAGGACGTGAGGGGCCTGGGCTTCTGGTGTTTCATTCTCAAGAAGCTCCCAGTTCACTGGCAGCAGCAGCATTTGGGCTTGTGAGGCTAGAGAAGCTCTTCTGCAGCTTGGGAACCAGAGGTATGCAGGGAGGAGAAACAATCCCACCTGCACTTCCCATGGGGCTGGAAGTTTCTCCTTGTTTGAGCTCTGGTCAAATCTTGCTCCTTTTTATTCTGCTCCACAACTTCTTCCTATGGAATCTCCAGTAAATTCTGACACTTTGACCTCAGAATCACATCTGAGGGGTGTGTGTGTGTGTGTGTGTGTTTAATTTTCATCTACAACTTTCCTTTCTTTCTGAGATGATCTGGGGTCTCTATTCAGTCATCTTTCTGCAAAGGCAAATTAAAATAATGAATGTAAATTAAGAAAACAGTCAGCAAATTTAGTGGAAAAGAATCTTATTTCCAATTAAATTGAAATGAATAGATAGAGATGCAGAAGGAATTCGTGTGGCTGGAGTTTAGCTGTACTTTGGACAGTGGAAAGAATTTGGAGAGACAGAATGCCTGGGCAAATTCATTTGGGTAGGACAAAGAAAATGCGAGCATGTGCTTATTTATTGAAATGATGGCTGAAAGGACTAAAAAAGCAACTTTTGTCTAAAAGTTCCTATCCACTTTTACAGTCACTAATACAGCATGGTTAAAGTAGGTGTCCTATCTAGTGTTTTAGATATGATCATAAAAATACCCTGTCAGGATTTCCTTTGTCAGTTAATCTGGCTAATTCCTATTGAGTATATAGATTCCAGCTTAATTTTTCTTTCCTGATAGGCCAGCAGTCCATAACTGAACGTGCGTATTCTGGGGATAAGTAGAGGCCTTTCTGAGGGTAGTCACAGGTAGTTTCAAGGAAAGACATTCTTAGGCCTTCAACTTCCAAATGTATTCTTTATTAAAATACTCCACCAGGTGGGTATAAGAATATTCTGAGTTCCTTTCCCAGCGTCCTTTCACAATTGGCCTCTTTTTTTTTTTTTTTGAGACAAGAGCCTCAAGCTGTCACTCTGGATAGAGTGCTGTGACATCACAGCTCACAGCAACCTCCAATTCCTGGGCTCAAGTGAGTCTCTTGCCTCCGCCTCCCAAGTAGCTGGGACTAGAGGCGCCCGCCACAATGCTCGGCCATTTTTTGGTTGCAGCCGTCATTGTTGTTTGGCAGGCCCGGGCTGGATTTGAACCTACCAGCTCAGGTGTACGTGACTGGTGCCTTAGCCCATTGAGCCACAGGCGACAAGCCGGCCTCTTGTTTTTTTACAAGAGGAATCCACATTTCTCTTGCATCCTGAATTTTACTGAGCTTCATTGTTCTTGGGAATAAAAACTTCTGGGGGAACAAAATGAAGGCACCATTTAGAATATTAGTATCAGAGAAGTCCCCTTTGGTCATGGCACCACAAGGTGGTTTGTGTGTTTGTTTTACTTTTTTTTGCTTTACATATATTTCCATCCAAAGGAAAGCATGCCATAGAAATGAGGTATTTTGCCTTGTGTTGTGATGCTCTGAATTCAAATTTACTGTACAGTGGGAAGTGGAATCATGACCATTTTCAGGTGGTGACCTCATACCTCTTCCTTTCTCCAGCTAACATGACTGAATATAATAATCCTGAGGGAGAATCACTTAAGAATGATAGAATTTTAGAAAGAATCAGAGAGGGAGGTCAGCCTTACTGCATTCAGTAATGAAATTATGGCAAGTTTCAGTACCTGTTTTCTCACTTTCTCTTTCTCAGAATTATAATTCAGAAGAGAGCTGGTTGTTACAGGAATGACAATTAAGTTTTTTTTCATTATTTGAAAAATAATGTTAGAAAATAGGTCTGATTCGACTGGTTGGTTTGGCAAAGAACACTTGGTTGGTTCATTAGATTATATAGCAGACATTTTGCATAAGTGGCCTTTGCTAAATTTGCAGCTTAAAGATTTGGAAGAAAGTTAATTAATTAATTAATGAGTTTATTCATTCATTCATTCATTTGGAGATAGAGTCTCACTCAGTTGCTCTGGGGTTGAGTGCCATAGCGTCAACTCACAGCAACTTCAAACTCTTGGGCTAAAGTGATTCTCTTGTCTTAGCCTCCTGAGTAGCTGAGACTTTAGGTGCCCATCACGCCTTGCTATTTTTAGAGACAGGGTCTCCAATTTGTGAGCTCAAGTAATCCACTCCCTTCAGCCTCCCATAGTGCTGGGATTATAGGCATGAGCCACCGCTCCTGGTCTGGAAGAAAACATATGTAAATATAAGATTAAGAAAAATATTTATATAATGTTAAATGTTTGTATTTCAAGATATGAACTCAAAAGAATTTCATAATAGTTGCTGTGAGTGTGTCACCTACGTCCTCCCTTCAAGATGAAGGTATTGATTTTCCCAACTGCTTGGAATGGTGACTGCTCATAGCCCTGTCCTCTTTGGGAATTGCCCTGTGCAAAAGGGAGCTGCCCCTCTCAAGGCTACAGTGCTCCCTGGAGTCAGTCTCTAAACTCAGTAACTACTTTCATGCAGAATATGGTAATCCTGATGGAGAATTACATAAGAATGGTAGAATTTTAGAAAGAAATGCAAAGGTACAAAAGCCCTATCTTCTGCCCTCCATTTGGAACATCGCTGAGGGACTCTCCAGCTGTAGGTCTCAAACTGAAGGAGGTGACTCTCCATGAAGAAGTTAACAACTATAACTACCAATCATTTGTTAAACATTGGTAAAAATTAGTTGGTTTGTTTCTCAGAAATTGAGAAAGTAAATAACTGGGTAATAATTCTTTAGCAAGTTAGAAGGTTTCCAATTTTTTGCTTGTAAGACAATCACAGGAGGATCAAATTAAGTTGTGAGGTTATGAATGTTAGAAATAATTTATGCAATAGTTTATTCTGTGTATCCAGACAGAATTCAAAAAGTATCCACAGAATTCAGTAAACTGCTAAATAAAACTTCTCCAATTCCTGTATACTTATATAAACAAAGTCATACTAAAATAGGAATAAAATTTATGGTGACTCTTGTCTTATTAGTATGAAGTATTATTCATTCAAGAATAAATGACCAATGTATTTTTAAAACCCCATCAATTTCACTAATAAATACAAGTGCAATAAGATGTATTTCTATATATTATTCAATTATATAATATTAATAATTTTAATCATAATTTAATATAGAGGAATTTTTTTTTAACATAGCCTTCCTGGCATTTTCTTTTCTTTTTTTTTTTTTTACAGTGGTAAGACAGAATTTATTTACAGAAAAGAATACAGAAAACACTAAAGCTCCTGGTAGAGAGAGAGAACTCAAGTGGGGAGAGAAAAGCTCTCTCCGTTTCTCTCCTGGTCTTTCCTTGTCACCTCCTTTAGGCTTTTAGTCTCGGGGTATATATAGGTATATGGGTTCCTTTGCCAGGAAACAAATGAACCCAGTCCCTTTTGCCGGGGAAAGGTGAATGAATGTATCAATGAATGAACACAGTCTCTTCCGCCGGGGCAAAGTGAATGAATATATCAATGAATGGACATAGTCCATTCATGGAATTGAGGCCTAGGAAATTCACATGAAATTGACCTAGGCATAGAAAATGGGGGTTCTACATTTAGTCCTAAGTGTAAAGTGAAGGAGACACCAAGGCACAGGTGTCTCCTTGGCAGTTGTCCGGCCTTTTTGGTTATTAGAGACTCTGGTGGGGGTTGGAGGTCCCCCTCCTTGCCTGTCATCCAGCACGCTGGTTCTTCAGCTTCGTGCCACAGCACCGACACCTCCAAGGTGGAGAAGGCAGGTCCGCCAGCTCCCCTGAGCTGGCTAGGGCGCCAAATGTCCTGCATCAATTCTCCCTCTCCTAGTAGAAACTCTAACTGCTGTTAGGGAAAAAGGGCAAAGACTTGATCTAACTGCTTCCTGCTGACTCAGGCGATGATAGAAGGGGGCAGTTGGGGTTTCTCCAGAGAGAGAGTGATACAGGGGTTCATGGAGTGGAACCATCTTTATTGCGTGTGGCTTGATGACATTTCTGGAAAACATAAATATGATTAGTATAATCAGTAATAGGCAAAGGTAGAACAATGTCAGGTCAGAAACACTTATTCAGTGATGCTAAAAGAAAACCATATTAGGATTTTTCTTACTGTTTCCTAAATGATAACTTCAAACTTTCTTTTGGCTCACAACTGTAGGTGGTCTGTGGTTGGCTGTCTTCATTGTTTGCCTCCGTAGAAGATGGAGGGTTCCAGGATTTTACTCGTGAATGATGTATGCAGGAATCGACTCCTATAACTTTAACAGCTGTAGAAGAAGACAAGATAACAGGAAAAGGGACTTCCCAAGTTGGGGTTAGGGAAGGTGAATTAGAGGGAAGAGTTTTGATCATGACTTTTTCCTCCAGGAGGAAAAAGTTCCTGTTTTAGTTAGTATGTCCCTCCCCAAAAGGGGAGCAGGACTTTCAGGTATGATTAGGGAGGCATGAGAGAACAGCAAGTTATCCCAACTGCAGCTTAAAGGCTGGGAGAAAAAATTGGTAACCGGCTTTCCAGACGGCCCCTGTATAGTTATGGATTTGGGAGACGGAAGACCAGGGTTAGAGAGAAGTACAGAAAAGGTTGCTCCAGTGTCCAAAAGAAATTTTATCTCGGCAGTCTCGAAGCCTATAGCAGGGAGAAGATGGTGGTCGCAGTAAGAACTTTGCAGGAGCAGCTAGAAAAGGCCAAAGAGAGCCTAAAGAACGTAGATGAGAATATTCGCAAGTTCACTGGGTGGGATCCGAATGACGTGAGGCCCATCCAGGCCAGATTGCTGGCCCTTTCTGGTCCTGGTGGAGGTAGAGGACGTGGTAGTTTATTGCTGAAGCATGGATTCTCAGATAGTAGAGGAGGACCCCCAGCCAAACAGAGAGACCTTGAAGGTACAGTCAGTAGGCTGGGCAGGGAGCATCGGACAAGAAGAGAATCACGCCAAGAAAGCGACCCAGAGGATGTTGATGTTAAGAAGCCAGCATTGCAGTCTTCAGTTGTAGCTACTTCCAAAGAGCGCACATGTAGAGACCTTATCCAGGATCAAAATAAGGATGAAAAGGGAAAGCAAAGGAACGGGCGAATATTTGGCTAGTTGATGGGTCCTCTTCAAAAATTTAAGCAGGAATCCACTGTTGCTACTGAAAGGCAAAAGAGGCATCAGGAAATTGAACAAAAACTTGAAGTTCAAGCAGAGGAAGAGAGAAAGCAGGTTGAAAATGAGAGGAGAGAGCTGTAAATGAGAGGAGAGGAGAGGAAAGGCGGGCTAAACAGACAGAACTGCTGCTTTTGGAACAGAAAGTTGAGCTTGCGCAGCTGCAAGAAGAATGGAATGAGCATAATGCCAACATAATTAAATATATAAGAACTAAGACAAAACCACATTTATTCTATATTCCTGGAAGGATGTGTCCAGCTACCCAAAAACTAATAGAAGAGTCACAGAGAAAAATGAATGCTTTATTTGAAGGTAAATGCCTCGAATCTGCACAACAAATAAATAAAATGGAGGCTAGGCCTAGAAGACAATCAATGAAGGAAAAAGAGCATCATCAGGTGGTGCGTAATGAAGAACAGAAGGTGGAGCCAGAAGAGGGTAAGGTGGCTCAGCGAGAGGAAGAGTTGGAGGAGA